>SZWC01003328.1:68715-89332 GCA_023375785.1 Penium margaritaceum | reverse complement strand
TTGCAGGTGCAAACAAGGTAGAATACTGGTGGCTTGGTGTGGCTATTGTGCGCAATGCCTTGACAAAGTTGGCATTTGCCACTGACCATGACCACAAAGTTGACCAAGTACATTAAACCGCTATGAATCATAAAACGAGTCAGCCACGGTCAGAGTGTCCTATCACAGTGCACATATACTGGGCATAACCTTGCAGGTATAAATAAGGTACAATACTGGTGGCTCGGTGTGGCTATTGTGCGCAATTCCTTGACAAAGTTGGCATGTGCCACTGATCACTACCACAGCTGTATCCAAGTGACTTTTACTTCTATTGATCATAACACAAGTCAGCCACGGTCAGAGTGTCCAATCACAGTGCAGATGTACCAGGCATGATATTGCAGGTGCAAACAAGGTAGAATACTGGTGGCTTGGTGTGGCTATTGTGCGCAATGCCTTGACAAAGTTGGCATGTGCCACTGACCATGACCACAAAGTTTACCTAGTGACTTTAACTTCTACGAATCGTAATACGAGTCAGACACGGTCAGAGTGCCCAATCACAGTGCACATCTCATATGCGTGACCTTGCAGGTATAAACGTTTAAAAAAATCGGTGGCTTGGCACGGCTATTGTGCGCAATGCCTTGACAAAGTTGGCATGTTCCACTGACCATGACCACAAAGTTTACCAAGTACCTTAAACGGCTATGAATCATAACACGAGTCAGATACGGTCAGAGTGCCCAATCACAGTGAAGATATACTGGGCATGACCTAACAGGTATTAACAAGGTACAATACTGGTGGCTCGGTGTGGCTATTGTGCACAATGCCTTGACAAAGTTGGCATGTGCCACTGACAATGACAAAAAATGTATCCAAGTGACTTTTACTTCTATTCATCATAACACGATCAACCAGGGTCAGAGTGTCCAATCACAGTGCACATGTACTAGGCTCGATGTTACAGGTTCAAACAAGGTAGAATACTGGTGGCTCGTTGTTACTATTGTGCGCAATGCCTTTACAAAGTTGGCATGTGCCACTGACCATGGCCACAAAGTTTACCAAGTGACTTTAACTTCTTCGAATCATAACACGAGTCAGCCACGGTCAGAGTGCCCAATCAAAGCGCACATCTAATCTGCATGACATTGCAGGTATAAACAAGGTAAAAAGCCGGTGGCTTGGCACGGCTATTGTGCGCAATTCCTTGACAAAGTTGGCATGTGCCACTGCCATGACCACAAAGTTTACCAAGTATCTTTAACTGCTATGAATCATAACACGAGTCAGCCACGGTCAGAGTGTCCAATCACAGTGCATATATACTGGGCATGACCTTATATGTATAAACAAGGTAAAATACTGGTGGCTCGGTGTGGCTATTGTGCGCAATGCCTTGACAAAGTTGGCATGTGCCACTGACCATGACCACAAATGTGTCCAAGTGACGTTTACTTCTATTGATCATAACATGAGTCAGCCACGGTCAGAGTGTCCAATCATAGTGCAGATATACTAGGCATGATCTTGCAGGTGCAAACAAGGTAGAATACTGGCGGCTCCATGTGGCTATTGTGCACAATGCCTTGACAAAGTTGGCATGTGCCACTGATCATGACCACAAAGTTTACCAAGTGACTTTAACTTCTACGAATCATAACACAAGCCAGCCACGGTCAGAGTACCCAATCAAAGCGTACCTCTAACATGCATGACATTGCAAGTATAAACAAGGTAAAAAACCGGTAGCTTGGCACGACTATTGTGTGCAATGCCTTGACAAAGTTGGCATTTGCCACTGACCATGACCACAAAGCTGACCAAGTACATTAAACCGCTATGAATCATAACACGAGTCAGCCACGGTCAGAGTGTCCGATCACAGTGCAGATATACTGGGCATAACCTTGCAGGTATAAATAAGGTACAATACTGGTGGCTCGGTGTGGCTATTGTGCGCAATTCCTTGACAAAGTTGGCATGTGCCACTGACCACTACCACAACTGTATCCAAGTGAGTTTTACTTCTATTGATCATAACACGAGTCAGCCACGGTCAGAGTGTCCAATCACAGTGCAGATGTACTAGGCATGATCTTGCAGGTGCAAACAAGGTAGAATACTGGTGGCTTGGTGTGGCTATTGTGCGCAATGCCTTGACAAAGTTGGCATGTGCCACTGACCATGACCACAAAGTTTACCAAGTGACTTTAATTTCTACGAATCGTAATACGAGTCAGCCACGGTCAGAGTGCCCAATCACAGTGCACATCTCATATGCGTGACCTTGGATGTATAAACAAGTTTAAAAACCGGTGGCTTGGCACGGCTATTGTGCGCAATGCCTTGACAAAGTTGGCATGTTCCACTGACCATGACCACAAAGTTTACCAAGTACCTTAAACGGCTATGAATCATAACACGAGTCAGCTACGGTCAGAGTGCCCAATCACAGTGCAGATATACTGGGCATGACCTAACAGGTATTAACAAGGTAAAATACTGGTGGCTCGGTGTGGCTATTGTGCACAATGCCTTGACAAAGTTGGCATGTGCCACTGACCATGACCAAAAATGTATCCAAGTGACTTTTACTTCTATTCATCATAACACGATCAACCAGGGTCAGAGTGTCCAATCACACTGCACATGTACTAGGCTCGATCTTACAGGTTCAAACAAGGTAGAATACTGGTGGCTCGGTGTTACTATTGTGCGCAATCCCTTTACAAAGTTGGCATGTGCCACTGACCATGACCACAAAGTTTACCAAGTGACTTTAACTTCTACGAATCATAACACGAGTCAGCCACGGTCAGAGTGCCCAATCAAAGCGCACATCTAATATGCATGACATTGCAGGTATAAACAAGGTAAACAGCTGGTGGCTTGGCACGGCTATTGTGCACAATGCCTTGACAAAGTAGGCATGTGCCACTGACCAGGACCACAAAGTTTACCAAGTACATTAAACGGCTATGATTTATAACACGAGTCAGCCACGGTTAGAGTGTCCAATCACAGTGCAGATATACTGGGCATGACCTTGCAGGTATAAACAAGGTAGAATACTGGTGGCTCTGTGTGGCTGTTGTGCACACTTCGCTTCCCCGGAAAGGGGAGAAGGATAGGCGGACAAAATCAAAATCTCCCTGACTTTGTATTTGTAGGGGAAAAGTCCGCCATCTCTTTTTGAGAAAATTCCTTTACAAAGTTGGCACGTGCCACTGACCATGACCACAAATGCATCCAAGTGACTTTTACTTCTATTGATCATAACACGAGTCAGCCACGGTCAGAGTGTCCAATCACAGTGCTGATGTACTAGGCATGATCTTGCAGGTGCAAACAAGGTAGAATGCTGGTGGCTCGGTTTGGCTATTGTGCGCAATGCCTTGACAAAGTTGGCATGTGCCACTGACGGTGACCACAAATGTATCCAAGTGATGTTTACGTCTTTTTATCATAACACGAGTCAGCCACGGCCAAAGTGTTCAAATACAGTGCAGATGTACTAGGCATCATCTTGCAGGTGCAAAAAAGGTAGAATACTGGTGGCTCGGTGTGGCTTTTGTGCGCAATGCCTTGACAAAGTTGGCATGTGCCACTGACCATGACCACAAACTTTACCAAGTAACTTTAACTTCTATGAATCGTTACACGATTCAGCCACGTTCAGAGTGCCCAATCACAGTGTACATCTAATATGGCATGACCTTGCACGTATAAAGAAGTCAAAATAATGGTGGCTTGGCACGGCTATTGTGCGCAATGCCTTGACAAAGTTGGCATGTGCCACTGACCATGACCACAAAGTTCACCAAGTACCTTTCACGGCTATGAATCATAACACGAGTCAGCCACGGTCAGAGTGTCCAATCACAGTGCATATATACTTCGCATGACCTTACAGGTACTAGCAAGGTCAAATACTAGTGGCTCAGGGTGGCTATTGTGCGCAATTCCTTGACAAAGTTGGCATGTGCCAATGATCATGACCACAAATGTATCAAAGTGACATTTACTTCTATTGATCATAACACGAGTCAGCCATGGTCAGAGTGTCCAATCACAGTGCAGATGTACTAGGCATGATCTTGCAGGTGCAAACTAAGTAGAATACTGGTGGTTCCATGTGGCTATTGTGCGCAATGCCTTGACAAAGTTGGCATGTGCCACTGATCATGACGACAAAGTTTACCAAGTTACTTTAACTTCTACGAATCATAACACGAGTCAGCCACGGTCAGAGTGCCCAATCAAAGCGCACATACAATATGCATGACCTTGCAGGTATAAACAAGGTAATAATCTGATGGCTTGGCACGGCTATTGTGGGCAATGCCTTGACAAACATGGCATGTGCCACTGACCATGACCACAAAGTTTACCAAGTACATTAAATGGCTATGAATCATAACACGAGTCAGCCACAGTCAGAGTGTCCAATAACAGTGCAGATATACTGTGCATGACCTTGCAGGTATAAACAAGGTAGAATACTGGTGGCTCGGTGTGGCTATTGTGCGCAATTCCTTGACAAAGTTGGCATGTGCCACTGACCATGACCACAAAAGTATCAAGGTGACTTAAACTCCTATTAATCTTAACACGAGTCAGCCACAGTCAGAGTGTCCAATCACAGTGTAGATGTACTATGCATGATGTTGCAGGTGCAAAAAAGGTAGAATACTGGTGGCTCGGTGTGGCTATTGTGCGCAATGCCTTGACAAAGTTGGCGAATACCACTGACCATGACCACAAAGTTTACCAAGTGACTTTAACTTCTACGAATCGAAATACGAGTCAGTCACGGTCAGAGTTCCCAATCACAATGCACATATAATATGCATGACCTTCCAAGTATAAACAAGTTAAACAACCGGTGGCTTGGCACGGCTATTGTGCGCAATGCCTTGACAAAGTTGGCATGTGCCACTGACCATGACCACAAAGTTTACCAAGTACCTTAAACGACTATGAATCATATCACATGTCAGACACGGTCAGATTGCCCAATCGCAGTGCAGATGTACTAGGCATGATTTTGCAGGCGCAAACAATGTAGAATACTGGTGGCTTGGTGTGGCTATTGTACGCAATGCCTTGACAAAGCTGGCATGTGCCACTGACCATGACCATAAAGTTTACCAAGTGACTTTAACTTGTAAGAATCGTAACACAATTCAGCCACAGTCAGAGTGCCCAATCACAGTTCAGATGTACTAGGAATGACCTTGCAGGTATAAACAAGGT
This sequence comes from Penium margaritaceum, assembly GCA_023375785.1. Classification (NCBI taxonomy): domain Eukaryota; kingdom Viridiplantae; phylum Streptophyta; class Zygnematophyceae; order Desmidiales; family Peniaceae; genus Penium; species Penium margaritaceum. The sequence continues at coordinate 84,085 of SZWC01003328.1, read as the reverse complement.
AAAAATCTGGTAGCTTGGCACGGCTATTGTGCGCAATGCCTTGACAAAGGTGGCACGTGCCCCTGACCATGACCACAAAGTTTACCAAGTGACTTTAACTTCTACAAATCGTAACACAAGTCAGCTCAGGTCAGAGTGCCCAATCACTGTGCACATCTAATATGCATGACCTTGCAGGTATACATAAGGTAAAAAAACGGTGGCGTGCCACGGCTATTGTGCGCTATGCCTTGACAAAGTTGGCAAGTGCCACTGACCATGACCACAAAGTTTACCAAGTGACTTTAACTTCTACGAATCGTAACACGAGTCAGCCACATTCAGAGTGCCCAGTCACATTTCAGATGAACTAGGCATGACCTTGCAAGTATAAACAAGGACAAAACCCGGTGGCTTGGCACGGCTATCGTGCGCAATGCCTTGACAAAGTTGGCATGTGCCACTGACCATGACCACAATGTTTACCAAGTACCTTAAACGGCTATGAATCACAACACGAGTCAGCCACAGTCCAAGTGTCCAATCCCAGTGCAGGTGTACTAGGCATGATCTTGCAGGTACAAACAAGGTAGAATGCTGGAGGCTCGGTGTGGCTATTGTGCGCAATGCCTCGACAAAGTTGGCATTTGCCACTGACCATGACCACAAATTTTACCAAGTGACTTTAACTTCTACGAATTGTAACACGAGTCAGCCACGGTCAGAGTGTCCAATCACAGTGCAGATATACTGGACATTACCTTGCAAGTACAAACAAGGTTGAATACTAGTTGCTCGGTGTGTGGCTATTGTGCGCAATGCCTTGACAAAGAAGGCATGTGCCACTGACCATGACCACAATTGACTTTTACTTCTATTGATCATAACACGAGTTAGCCACGGTCAGAGTGTCCAATCACAGTGCACATCAACATGCATGACCTTGCAGGTATAAACAAGGTAAAAAACCGGTGGCTTGGCACGGCTATTGTGCGCAATGCCTGGACAAAGTTGGCATGTGCCACTGACCATGACCACAAAGTATACCAAGATCCTTAAACGGCTATGAATCATAACACGAGTCAGCCACGGTCAGAGTGTCCAATCAGAGTGCAGATGTACTAGGCATGATTTTGCAGGTGTAAACAAGGTAGAATACTGGTGGCTTGGTGTGGCTATTGTGCGCAATGCCTTGACAAAGTTGGCATGTGCCACTGACCATGACCACAAACGTTACCAAGTGACTTTAACGTATAGGAATCATAACACAAGTCAGCAACGGTCAGAGTACCCAATCACAGTGCACATCTAATAGGCATGACCTTGCAGGTATGAACAGGGTTTCAAGCTGGTGTCTTGGCACAGCTATTGTGCGCAATGCCTTGACAAAGTTGGCATGTGCCACTGACCATGACCACAAAGTTTACCAAGTAACTTTAACTTCTACGGATCGTAACACAAGTCAGCCACAGTCAGAGTGCCCAAGCACAGTTCAGGTGAACTAAAAAAGACCTTGCAGGTATAAACAAGGTGAAATTCTGGTAGCTTGGCACGGCTATTGTGCGCAATGCCTGACAAAGTTGGCACGTGCCCCTGACCATGACCACAAAGTTTACCAAGTACCTTAAACGGCCATGAATCATAACATGAGTCAGCCACGGTAAAAGTGTCCAATCACAGTGCAGGTGTACTATGCATGATCTTGTAGGTTCAAACAAGGTAGAATACTGGTGGCTTGGTGTGGCTATTGTGCGCAATGCCTTGACAAAATTGGCATGTGCCACTGACCATGACCTCAATGTTTAGCAAGTGACTTTAATTTCTACGAATCGTAACACGGGTCAGCCACAGTCAGAGTGCCCAATCACAGTTCAGATGTACTAGGCATGGCCTTGCGATATAAACAAGGTAAAAACCCAGTGGCTTGGCACGACTATTGTGTGCAAGGCCTTGACAAAGTTGGCATGTGCCACTGACCATGACCACAAAGTTTACCAAGTACCTTAAACGGCTATGAATCACAACACGAGTCAGCCACAGTCAAAGTGTCCAATCCCAGTGCAGGTGTACTAGGCATGATCTTGCAGGTACAAACAAGGTAGAATGCAGGTGGCTTGGTGTGGCTATTGTGCGCAATGCCTCGACAAAGTTGGCATGTGCCACTGACCATGACCACAGATTTTACCAAGTGACTTTAACTTCTACGAATTGTAACACGAGTAAGCCACGGTCAGAGTGCCCAATCACAGTGCACATTTAATATGCATGACATTGCAGGTATGAACAAGGTAAAACACCAGTGGCTTGGCAGGGCTATTGTGCGCAATGCCTTGACAAAGTTGGCATGTGCCACTGACCATGACCACAAAGTTTACCAAGTACCTTAAACGGCTATGAATCATAACACGAGTTAGCCACGGTCAGAGTGTCCAATGACAGTGTAGCTATACTGGGCATGACCTTGCAGGTATAAACAAGGTAAAAAACCAGTGGCTTGGCACGGTTATTGTGTGCAAGGCCTTGACAAAGTTGGCATGTGCCACTGACCATGACCACAAAGTTTACCAAGTGACTTTAACTTCTACGAATTGTAACACGAGTCAGCCACGGTCAGAGTGCCAAATTGGAGGTCAGATGTACTAGGCATGACCTTGCAGGTATAAACAAGGTAAAAAACCAGTGGCTTGGCACGGTTATTGTGTGCAAGGCCTTGACAAAGTTGGCATGTGCCACTGACCATGACCACAAAGTTTACCAAGTACCTTAAACGGCTATGAATCATAACACGAGTCAGCCACGGTCAGCGTGTCCAATCATAGTGCATATATACTAGGCATGACCTTGCAGGTATATACAAGGTAGAATACTGGTGGCTCGGTGTGGCTATTGTGCGCAATGCCTTGACAAAGTTGGCATGTGCGACTGAGCATGACCACAAATGTATCCAAGTGACTTTTTCTTGTATTGATCATAACACGAGTCAGCCACGGTCAGAGTGTCCAATCACAGTGTAGATGTAATATACATGATCTTGCAGGTACAAAGAAGGTATAATACTGGTAGCTCGGTGTGGCTATTGTGCGCAATGCCTTGACAAAGCTGGCATGTGCCACTGACCATGACCACAAAGTATACCAAGATCCTTAAACGGCTAAGAATCATAACACAAGTCAGCCACGGTCAGAGTACCCAATCACAGTGCAGATGTACTAGGCATGATTTTGCAGGTACAAACAAGGTAGAATACTGGTGGCTCGGTGTGGCTATTGTGCGCAATGCCTTGACAAAGCTGGCATGTGCCACTGACCATGACCACAAAGTATACCAAGATCCTTAAACGGCTAAGAATCATAACACAAGTCAGCCACGGTCAGAGTACCCAATCACAGTGCAGATGTACTAGGCATGATTTTGCAGGTACAAACAAGGTAGAATACTGGTGGCTCGGTGTGGCTATTGTGCGCAATGCCTTGACAAAGCTGGCATGTGCCACTGACCATGACCACAAAGTATACCAAGATCCTTAAACGGCTAAGAATCATAACACAAGTCAGCCACGGTCAGAGTACCCAATCACAGTGCAGATGTACTAGGCATGATTTTGCAGGTACAAACAAGGTAGAATACTGGTGGCTTGGTGTGGCTATTGTGCGCAATGCCTTGACAAAGTTGGCATGTGCCACTGACCATGACCACAAAGTTTACCAAGTGACTTTAACGTCTAAGAATCATAACACAAGTCAGCCACGGTCAGAGTACCCAATCATAGTGCAGATGTATTTGTCAGAAGAATGCAAGCATGAGAGCGACGATAGCAGAAGCAAGCAGAAGCAGCGGAACATGCAGATGTATGTCAGCGGAGTGACGTGAGCGAGAGCGGTTCGAGGAGTTAGTCGCGGGAGCCGATGAGGACAGAGATGCGAGGTAGCACAGGTTGATGTGAGAGAGAGTGCTGACGGAGAGTGGAAGCTGAGCGAAGGAGCGAGAGTGACGGAGCGAAGCGTTGAGAGTTGGCGAAGAAAGAAAGTGCGAAGGACGGGCAGAGCGAAGACACGGCGGCGAAGCCGCGGAACCAAAGGGGGAACAGGATGAGCAGAACTGTTCTGGTTAATTGGAGAGGGAATGAACATCCTCGGTATATACAGTTCAGAACAGGACAAATCAGTAGTGAGAACGGCTTCTTAACGCTAGCCGGACGCGTCGCGAGTATGTTCGCATGTTGTTATAACGGCCTTGGTTCTTCGCTTGTTTGTTGTACGTTTCGCATATGCCCGTTGGGTGCGGAGTAGAACTCGTGGAATTGCACCGGACGTCTTGGTGCATTTTCTGAAGTTCAGTCCGAGGAAGTATTGTTGTCGGATTCAGGTTCTGACACCCCCCGTGAATCCGACACAGTGATGCGTTGTTCAATGGGAGCTGATCTGATGGCACCGCGCCTGACAAGTGGAGCTATCATTGTTGCTTGTTGTTGATAGATATAGTTCTGGCGAGGTGGCACGTAGCCTCCACAATGGTAGATCAGTTGCTTCCACATCCCGGCAAGGTTGTGGGGTTCCCTCGTCAACAGAGGGTGCAGGTCAGGTTCAATGAGTTCCTTTAGTCCTTCCCGCATGTCTCTGTTGAAAGCCTCTTGCTTTCTTGTGAATTCACCAGTGCTGCAGACTTTCCCAAGATATTTTTGTTCGCCTAGCAGTCCATTGGTGATGGCGAATCCATGAAGTAGATAAGGCTTCAGTTGTGAGTAGGCTGCATGTTGCCAGGTTCCCAGGTTGGTTGATTCTCTTGTAGGTTGTGTGGGATCATGGCCAGAGGGTCTGTAGTACAGCTTGTCCAAGTGGATTGGAGGGAGAGCCGTCACGAGGAGTGTTGTTGATGAGATGTGTTGCCTTTCCCACGCTGTTTGTAGCAACCTGTACCAGAGGTCATGTGCGCTGCTTGCTTCCTCCACCAGGGTATGGTAGGATGGGTGCATGATGGTTTTCAGTTGATCCCAGGCTGAGGTGGTTGCTGTATTAGGAGCTGAGGGGGATGTGTGTGAGGTCCGAAGATGTTCGAAACTCCCTTGGAAGAGGTCGCAGAAGCCATATCCTCGAATTGAGACGAGTTTTCCTGTGGACCATATGCTTCGTGTCCACAGAAGAATGTTTTGACCATCTTCAACCTGGTTGAAGATGGTCCCTGGTTGAAGATGGCAGTATGCCCAAGGATTTCCCATCGATATCCTTGATGAGTTTCTTTGAGCTGGTGCAGGTGAGAGGGCTGTGGACAAGGAGAAGCTGTTCGTTGCAGGGCTTGCTGGTCCAGAAAGGGCAGACCTTGTGATGAGCGAAGAATGTCCTGGATGATGGAGGAATGATTGACGATGGAGTGAATGTGAGGACGAATTGGTTGTGTGGTGAGGAGTGTTGGCTGGGGCACAGGTCGTCGTGGATGGGTGATGCGACCGGGCGGGTCCGAGTGCCGGGTAGATGATAAATAAGGATGATGGCGGAGGAGCGATGAATGAATTTTGCGCCAAAGATCAGAGGAAGCGATTGATGTGATGAATGGGCGCAGGGGCGAGCCGCGTGCGCTGATGGAAGTTTCGGCGTGGGCGCGGGTCGTCGCGACTCGAGCGATGCAACCGAGCGGATCCTTGTACCGAGCTGAGAACGATTTGCGAAAGCGGAGGAAGCGATTGAAGGATGAGTGGGCGCAGGGGCAAAACCACGTTCGCTGCGAAGTTACGGCTTGGGCGCAGGTCGTCGCGGAGAGGGCGATGCGACCGGGCGGATCCTGGTGCCGGGCTTGATGATGGAAGCTGAAGAAACGATTGATAGATGAGTGGACACAGGGACAAAACCACGTGCGCTGCCAATTTATGGTATGGGCGCAGGCCGTCGCAGAAAGGGCGATGCGGCCGGGCGGATCCTTGTGCCGAGATGGAAGCGATTTCGGAAGCTGAGGAAGCGATTGATTTGATGAGTGGGCGCAGTGGCAAAACCACGTGCGCGATAAAGCGATGCTGATGATGCTGATGCTGATGACGGATGGCGGCGCGGAGGATGCTGATGATGGGGAGAAGGCGATGCGAAGGCGACGTGGATGAGGCTGATGGCGACTAGGCAGAGATAAGGCAGGAACAGGCGACTGATGAAGTTTGGGCGAGGAGGAGGAGGAGTGATGGAGGCAAATGGAGACGAAGACCAAGGGCTGATGATGATGGAGATGACGGGATGCAGAGAGCGACGCGAGTGGAGAGAGCGGAGGTGAGGCGCGGCGCGGCAGGTGGAGCCGATGCGGTAGAGAGGCAGAGTGACACAACTGATCTTCTTCAGCCTTCAGGAGAGTGACGGCTTGTTCCCCAGTTGGCTCGGAAGTGGGAGCAGGAAGACTGGTGGTGTCCGATATCCTGTCAGCCGAAGAGATTAGCTGCGGTAGAGGAATTCAGGCAGCGGGCAGTGATTGAGCTGCTAATGTCAGGAGAGTGACGGCTTGTTCCCCAGTTGGCTCGGAAATGGGAGCAGGAAGACTGGTGGTGTCCGATATCCTGACAGCGGCAGTTTTGGCTGCAACTGCTTGACGAGGCGAGGAGGACGATGCGAGAAGGCGACTTGGGATGATGGACGTGAGCGGACAGAGGATCACAGCAAGGAAGGAGCAGAGGAGGCTGATGAGGCAGAGTGATCAGAAGGTGATGGCAGTGGAGGTAGATGCGATGCGCTGATAGCATATGGGAGGCGGCAGGAAGCTTCTTGGTAGTTGACGGCAGGCGGCGGCTTGAGAGTTGCTTGCGGCTGATGTCGGCGACTCGTCACCAGTAGTTAGCCACGGGCGCGAAAATGGGCGCAGGGCCTTCTCAGGATGACAGGGCGTTTCTTCAGCGTGGAAGACTCGTCAGGCATAGCTCCTGATGTCAGCTGCGGATGAAGGGGCGGTAGCGGCGATAGGGTGGAAGCGATGGAGCGGGGGCGGCAACAGAGCGATGACGCAGTCACGGATCTCTTGGTGATGCTGCCTGAAGCTCTGATACCATGTCAGAAGAATGCAAGCATGAGAGCGACGATAGCAGAAGCAAGCAAAAGCAGCGGAACATGCAGATGTACGTCAGCAGAGTGACGTGAGCGAGAGCGGTTCGAGGAGTTAGTCGCGGGAGCCGATGAGGATAGAGATGCGAGGTAGCACAGGTTGATGTGAGAGAGAGTGCTGACGGAGAGTGAAAGCTGAGCGAAGGAGCGAGAGTGACGGAGCGAAGCGTTGAGAGTTGGTGAAGACAGAAAGTGCGAAGGACGGGCAGAGCGAAGACATGGCGGCGAAGCCGCGGAACCAAAGGGGGAATACGATGAGCAGAACTATTCTGGTTAATTCGAGAGGGAATGAACATCCTCTGTAGATACAGTTCAGAACAGGACAAATCAGTAGTGAGAACGGCTTCTTAACGCTAGCCGGACGCGTCGCGAGTATGTTCGCATGTTGTTCTAACGGCCTTGGTTCTTCGCTTGTTTGTTGTACGTTTTGCATATGGCCGTTGGGTGCGGAGTAGAACTCGTGGAATTGCACCGGACGTCTTGGTGCATTTTTTGAAGTTCAATCCGAGAAAGTATTGTTGTCGGATTCAGGTTCTGACAGTATTGGGCATGACCTTACAGGTATAAACAAGGTATAATACTGTTGGCTCAGTGTGGTAATTGTGTGCGCTGCCTTGACAAAGTTGGCATGTGCCACCGACCATGACCAAAAATGTATCCAAGTGACCTTTACGTCTATTGATCATAACACAAGTCAGCCACGGTCAGAGTGTCCAATCACAGTGCAAATGTACTAGGCATGATCTTACAGGTGTAAACAAGGTAGAATACTGGTGGCTGGGTGTGGCTATTGTGCGCAATGCCTTGTCAAAGTTGGCATGTGCCACTGACCATGACCACGAAGTTTACCAAGTGACTTTAACTTCTACGAATCGTAACACGAGTCAGCCACGGTCAGTGTGCCCAATCACAGTGCATATATACTGGACATGACCTTGCAGGTGTAAACAAGGTAGAATATTGGTGGCTTGTTGTGGCTATTGTGCGCAATGCCTTGACAAACTTGGCATGTGCCACTGACCATGACCACAAAGTTTACCAAGTGACTTTAACTTCTACGAATTGTAACACGAGTCAGCCACGGTCAGAGTGCCCAATCACAGCGCACATCTGATATGCATGACCTTACAGGTATCAACAGGTAAATAATCGGTGGCTTGGCACGGCTATTGTGCGCAACGTCTTGACAAAGTTGGCATGTGCCACTGACCATGACCACAAACTATACCAAATACAGTAAACGGCTATGAATCATAACACGAGTCAGCCACGGTCTAAGTGTCCAATTATAGTGCAGATATACCGGGCATGGCCTTACATGAATAAACAAGGTAGAATACTGGTGGCTCGGTGTGGATATTGTGCGCAATGCCTTGACAAAGTTGGCATGTGCTACAGACCATGACCACAGTTGTATCCAAGTGACTTTTACTTATATTGATCATAACACGAGTCAGCCATGGTCAGGGTGTCCAATCATAGTGCAGATGTACTAGGCATGACCTTAAAGGTACAAACAAGGTAGAATACTGGTGTCTCGGTGTGGCTATTGTGTGCGATGCCTTGACAAAGTTGGCATGTGCCACTGACCATGACCACAAATGTATCCAAGTGACTTTTACTTCTATTGACCATAACACGAGTCAGCCACGGTCAGAGTGTCCAATCACAGTGCAAATTTACTAGGCATGACCTTGCAGGTACAAACAAGGTAGAATACTGGTGGCTCAGTTTGGCTATTGTGTGCAATGCCTTGACAAAGTTGGCATGTGTCACTGACCATGACCACAGATGTATCCAAGTAAATTTTACTTTTATTGATCATAACACGAGTCAACCATGGTCAGAGTTTCCAATGACAGTGTAGATATACTGGGCATGACCTTGCAGGAATGAAAAAGATACAATAATGGTGGCTCGGTGTAACTATTATGCGCAGTGCCTTCACAAAGTTGGCATGTGCCACTGACCATAACCACAAATGTATCCAAGTGACTTTTTCTTCTATTGATCATAACACGAGTCAGCCACGGTCAGAGTGTCCAATCATAGTGCAAATGTACTAGGCATGATCTTGCAGGTGCAAACAAGGTAGAATACTGGTGGCTCGGTGTGGCTATTGTGCGCAGGGCCTTGACAACGTTGGCACGTGCCACTGACCATGACCACAAATGTATCCAAGTGACTTTTACTTCTATTGATCATAACACACGTAATCCACGGTCAGAGTGTCCAATAAGGGTGCAGACTTCCTAGCCATGATCTTACAGGTACAAGCAAGGTGCAATACTGGTGGCTCTGGGTGGCTATTGTGTGCGATGCCTTGACAAAGCTGGCATGTGCCACTGACCATGACCACAAAGTTTACCAAGTACCTTAAACGGCTATGAATCATAACACGAGTCAGCCACGCTCAGAGTGTCCAATCACAATACAGATATACTGGGCATGACCTTGCATGTATAAACAAGGTACAATAGTGGTGGCTCGGTGTGGCTATTGTGCACAATGCCTTGACAAATTTGGCATGTGCCACTGACCATGACCACAAATGTATCCAAGTGACGTTTACTTCTATTGATCATAACACGAGTCAGCCACGACCAAAGTGTCCAATCACAGTGCACATCTTGTATGCATGACCTTGCATGTATAAAAAAGGTAATAAATGGGTGGGTTGGCACGGCTATTGTGCGCAATGCCTTGACAAAGTTGGCATGTGCCACTGACCATGGCCACAAATTTCACCAGGTGACTTTAACTTCTACAAATCATAACACGAGTCAGCCACGGTCAGAGTGTCCTGTCGGAACCAAACTCCAATGTACACAAGCCACACATACTCTCAGGGATCCACAAAATAATACAGATATGCCCCAGGCTCGCGGATCCCCGTGGGTTGAAGGAAAAGGCAAGAAATATCCTGCCGAGCAGTTCAGCTCCGAAGATCAACTGGACCGACACTACCGGCGGTCACCACCGACCACGAAGCACGTCCGACGACCGGCAGGTGCGCGCTCCGGTCCTCATGAAAAGACAAAAGGAACCGAAGGCACCCGTGCCAACGGCTCCCGGCGAACTACCGTGCGGACCAACCGAGCGCCCTTGCAAAGAAACCTCGGACACGACCACCATCACAAGTGGCCTAACCAGGCCCCGCGAATGTGTGAAGTGAGACGAAGCCTGCGGAGTTGCACCGCGACTCCGCACACAACAGCAATATCAGTAGCAGCAACGGAGCTGCGACAGAGTCGCACGTACCACCCTCCGTAAGGGTAACTCTAGAACTAGGACTGATCTAGGATATAACTGCTAGACTCCCATTTGTACCGTTGCATCGCATTACTTCAAAGATATTGCTTTCTTCCTTCCAGCTTGTTGCCCGCTCCTATGCCGTGGCACTTCTCCTCCGTTCAGTTCATCTCATTTTGCTGCCCGCCTTTGTGTGGTGGCACTTCTCATCGTTCTGCTCCTGCCTTGCTCCGCATTGCCCGCTTCCCAGCTGTGGCATACTCTTCACTTACGCACTTGCCAGCCCGCACCTCGGCGCTGAGGCCTTCAGCCCGCGTCTCGGTGCTGTGGCACCAGTTTCGCTCTGTCAACTCCACCGTTGCCCTCTGTACCAGATGAGGCACAACATCATCATTATTAACTTTACAGCTTGTTCTGCCGCGCCCGCCTGTATCTGCCGAGCCGCCTCTATTGCTCTACGCCACCCCCGCACTTACTGACACGGCGCCCACACATCGCGTTGACTCGCATCTCGGTGTAGTTGCCATTAGCCCACACCTCGGATGCCGCAGTCCTCGTTCTTCACAACTGCATGACGTCAGCCTGCCATCAGCTTCAGTAACTTCGCCGATGCTTCTACCTCGACCATATCTGCAGATCTGCTATCTCTTTCAGTCCTTTCGGTTTCCTGACATGGTATCAGAGCAGAGCAAAAGCTCCTGGCTCCATGCTCAGCTCCATCGTCACTTCTGACGCCTGAACCGCCACCACAAGCCGCGCCATCTCCGATCGCACCGCCGCTCCTCCACGCCAGCAGAATCGCTGCCCCTGCTGCAACGGCAAAATATCAGTGTATGGGCACAACTCCGTAGCCGCTGCAGTTGGGACTCCTCTTCATCACATCATCATCATCGCCCCCACAGCTGACGATATCCTTCAACGCCACGAAGCGCCCCTCCGCCAGCAGCACCTTCTACAGCAACCAGCAGCACCATTGCCTTTCGCAGCAGCGGGACCTGGTTACCGTGCGCAACCCCTCTTCCTGCTCCAAACTTCATGTCAACGCCGCTTCTGAACCATGTATGGGCATGGCTGAGTAACGACGCGACACGGCAGCAGAAGCAAGAGCAATACAACAGCAGCAGTGTTCCTACGCCTTCCTCTTCAAAACGCCATCAGTAGCAGTCCGGCATTTCGTCCATCTCGTGATCTCATCTTTTGCATTTCTGCACTATGATGCTCCTCATTGCCGGAGGGCTAGCAGCAGCCCTTTTCAGACGCCTTCTTCATCAACCACAGCAGCAGACTACAAACACATCGAGCGTAGCCGAACCAACATTGAAGATACAACGTCTTCCTTGTTACACTACACTGCCAACTGCTAGAGAACCCCTCTCAGGTCGCATATTTTCCCTAGAAGATGATACTTCTTTCAACCAGCAAAACCTCCAACTTCAGTCAGGCTCCTCGTCCTCAGCAAATGTCCTGGAAATCTGCTCCATCACAGCAACCTCCAGTCAACCAACACCAGTGCCATCATCATCCCAAAACAGTTGTAACATCAACATCCCTCTTCCCCTCTCAAGGAGCCAGTCTCGCAGGAGACGTCGCAATCTTCTCCGCTGTACCTTCAGCAAGCCCCAGCACTTCTCTCAACCGTCACAAGACCCTCAGACCTCACCACAACGGACGGATGAACATGACCTTCTCTCTTCCCCTAGTATAGAGGCAAACATATGGAGTCAGCCCTCATCTTCAGACAACGACCACAGCGGCTCGTCACCCATCCTCTCGTCAGCTCCACTCTTCACTCAAACTGAAGTTGTAAAGTTCATGGAAGATGCCTATGGAATCACATTGGACATCGCCAATGACATCAAACTCGAACCAGCTTTGTACGGGCTAAAACAGGCGCCCAGGTGCTGGTACCAGCAGATGGATGGCTACATGGCGGAGCTCGGCTTCAAGCGCTGTGAAGCAGATCATAACGTGTACGTGCGGCGCAGCAAGGGACTCCATCAGATTGTCACACTCTACGTGGATGATCTGATCCTGTGCTCATCAGATCTGGCGGCTTTGCAGCAGCTCAAGGAGCAGCTGAGCAGCAGATTCAAGATGACGGACATGGGGGAGCTGGAGTACTACCTCGGGGTGAGCATCACGCGGAACCGAAGGGCGCGCACGCTTGAGCTGGGGCAGGCCAAGTACGTGGCCGAGGTCCTGAAGCGGTACGGCATGGAGGACTGCAAACCAGTGGGCAGTCCGGTCTCCACAAGCTGTGAGCTGAGTGCGGCGATGGCGCCGCAAACTAAAGAGGAGAAGGAGGACATGGCAGAGGTGCCATACTAATCTGTGGTGGGCAGCCTGACGTATGCCATGGTGGCGACTCGGCCGGACTTGGCCTACGCGGTGGGTCAGGTGAGCAGGTATGTGGCCAACCCTGGGCCACTACACTGGCAGGCGGCGAAGCGCATCATCCGGTACTTGCAGGCGACGCGACACGCGCGGCTGAAGTACGACGGAAAGGGGAAGTCAGACCCCTTGCGGCTGGTCTGCTACACTGACGCGGACTACGCCGGCGATGTGGACAAGAGGAAGTCCACTTCTGGCTATGTGTTCTTCCTCGCAGGTGCAGCGGTCTCGTGGTGCAGCAGAAAGCAGGACTGCGTAGCCACCTCCACAGTGGAGGCGGAGTACGTTGCTTTGGCCGAGGCGGTCAAGGAAGCGGTGTGGCTCCGCAGATTGCTGGGGGAGCTGGGCGTGCCGCAGCAGGAGCCTACGGTGGTCCAAGAGGACAACACCGGCTCCATCGNGGCATCCGGCATGAAAGGTGCACAGGGGAGATTGTTGAAAAGTGCCCCTGTCATGGATGCCGTTTGCGTGGTTCCTGGTTCGACCACTGGAGAGTGGTTTAATGTCTGATCTGATTGCATATTCAGACTTCCTGGATTTTGCCATGCGGTTTCGAGCTTTCAGTTGCTCGATTTGGTTGAGAATTCAGAAAGATAGCCCCATCCGAAGTTCGGGTGGTAGGCGGGTGGAATCTGGGTATCCGTCCTTGGAGACGGGGTAATTCCACCGCGGTGATCCGAGTTCGACTCCAATGGGCTCCAAAGGCACGTGGGCCATCAGGGAAGGGACGTGGGAGGTCTTCTTGATGTAGGAGAGCCTCCCCCCACGTTGGAGGGCCAGGGAGGGCGCTTCGACTGGTTGGTGGTGAAGTGCCTCCCGTCACTTCCGTTCATGGGCATGATGGGCGGCTCCACCATGGGTCACTTCAACCGCCGTAGCAGGGGCTCTACTGTTCCGTTTTGGGCGTGCTTGGATGCGTTGGAAATCTTAGATCACAGGCTATAAGACTCTGATGCACTCTCACCAGAATAACTAACCATTAACGATGTTCAGCCCTTCTCAGTTTCCGCAACCTGCAGTCTGCCAGAATTCTGCTCCTGTGGTGTGTGGCGACCCAAAGCACACACCTCCCCTGGAAGTCGCTTTGCACTAAGCAGCCGTGGACACTTGTGGCCGTTCAGAGCATGCCAGGAGAGATTCCTGACAGCACAGACCATGACCACAAATGTATCCAAGTGACTTTTACTTCTATTGATCATAACACGAGTCAACCACGGTCAGAGTGTCCAATCACAATACAGATATACTAGGCATGATCTTGCAGGTGCAAACAAGGTAGAATACTGGTTGCTTGGCACGGCTATTGTGCGCAATACCTTAACAAAGTTGGCATGTGCCACTGACCATGGCCACAAATATATCCAAGTGAATTTTACTTCTATTGATCATAACACGAGTCAACCACGGTCAGAGTGTCCAATCACAATACAGATATACTGGGCATGATCTTGCAGGTACAAAAAAGGTAGAATACTGGTAGCTCGGTCTGGCTATTGTGCGCAATGCCTTGACAAAGTTGGCATGTGCCACTGAGCATGGTCACAACATTTACCAAGTGACTTTAACTTCTACGAATCGTAACACGAGTCAGCCACAGTCAGAGTGCCCAATCACAACGCACATCTAATGTGCATGACCTTGCCGGTATAAACAAGGAAAAAAACGGTGGATTGGAACGGCTATTGTGCGCAATGCCTTGACAAAGTTGGCATGTTCCACTGACCATGACCAGAAAGTTTACCAAGTACCTTAACCAGCTATGAATCATAACACGAGTCAGCCACGGTCAGAGTGTCCAATCACAGTACAGATGTACTAGGCATGATCTTGTAGGTTCAAACAAGGTAGAATACTGGTGGCTCGGTGTGGCTATTGTGCACAATGCCTTGACAAAGGTGCCATGTGCCACTGACCATGACCACAAAGTTTACCAAGTGACTTTAACTTCTACAAATCGTAACACGAGTCAGCCACGGTCAGAGTGCCCAGTCACAGTTCAGATGTACTAGGCATGACCTTGCAGGTATAAACAAGGTTAAAAACCGGTGTCTTGGCACAACTATTGTGCCCAAGCCTTGACGAAGTTGGCATGTACCACTGACCATGATCAGAACGTTTACCAAGTACCTTAAACAGCTATGAATCATAACATGAGTCAACAACGGCCGGAGTGTCTAATCACGGTGCAGGTATACTGGGCATGACCTTGTGGGTACAAACAATGTAGAATACTGGTGGCTCGGTGTCGCTATTGTGTGCAATGCCTTGACAAAGTTGGCATGTGCCACTGACCATGACCACAAAGTTTACCAAGTGACTTTAACTTCTACGAATCGTAACACGAGTCAGCCACTGTCAGAGTGTCTAATCACGGTGCAGGTATACTGGGCATGACCTCGAAGGTATGAACAAGGTAGAATGCTAGTGGCTCCGTGTGGCAATTGTGCGCAATGCCTTGACCATGTTGGCATGTGCCACTGACCATGACCACAATATATATCCAAGTGACTGTTACTTCTATTCACCATAACACGAGTCAGCCACGATCAGAGTGTCCAATCACAGTGCAGATATACTAGGCATGATCTTGCAGGTGCAAACAAGGTAGAATACTGGTGGCTCGGTGTGGGTATTGTGCGCAATGTCTTGACAATGTTGGCATGTGCCACTGACCATGACCA
>SZWC01003328.1:30265-59276 GCA_023375785.1 Penium margaritaceum | reverse complement strand
AGAGTGTCCAATCACAGTGCAGATATACTGGGCATGACCTTGCAGGTATAAAAAAGGTAGAATACTGGTGGTTCGGTGTGGCTATTGTGCGCAATGCCTTGACAAAGTTGGCATGTGCCACTGACCATGACCACAAATGTATCCAAGTGACTTTTACTTCTATTGATCATGACACGAGTCAGCCACGGTCTGAGTGTCCAATCACAGTGCAAATCTAATATGAATGACCTTGCAGGTATAAACAATGAAAACAAACGGTGGCTTGGCACGGCTATTGTGTGCAATGCCCTGACAACGTTGGCATGTGCCACTGACCATGACCACAAAATTTACCACGTACCTTAAACGGCTATGAATCATAACACGAGTCAGCCACGGTCAGAGTGTCCAATCACAGTGCAGATAAACTGAGCATGACCTTGTATGTATAAACAAGGTAGAATGCTGGTGGCTTGGTGTGGCTATTGTGCACAATGCCTTGACAAAGTTGGCATGTGCCACTGACGATGACCACAAATGTATCCAAGTGACTTTTACTTCTATTGATCATAACACGAGTCAGCCACGGTCAGAGTGTACAGTCACAGTGCAAATAAAATATGCATGACCTTGCATGTACAAACAAGGTAAAAAACCGGTGGCTTGGCACGGCTATTGTGCGCAATGCCTTGAAAAAGTTGGCACGTGCCACTGACCATGACCACAAAGTTTACCAAGTACCTTAAACGGCTATGAATCATAACACGAGTCAGCCACGGTTAGATTGTCCAATCACAGTGCAGATATACTAGGCATGATATTGCATGTGCAAACAAGGTAGAATACTGGTGGCTCGGTGTGGCTATTGTGCGCAATGCCTTGTCAAAGTTGGCATGTGCCACTGACCATGACCACAAAGTTTACCAAGTGACTTTAACTTGTACGAATCATAACACGAGTCAGCCACGGTCAGAGTGTCCAATTACAGTTCAATTGTACTAGGCATGACCTTGCAGGTATCAACAAGGCAAGAAACCGGTTGTTTGACACGGCTTTTGTGCGCAGTGTCTTAACAAAGTTGGCATGTGCCAATGACCATGACCACAAAGTTTACCAAGTACCAAAAAACGGCTGTGAATCATAACACGAGTCAGCCACGGTCAGAGTGTCCAATCACAGTGCAGATATACTGGGCATGACCTTGGAGGTATAAACAAGGTAGAATACTGGTGGCTCGGTGTGGCTATTGTGTGCAGTGCCTTGACAAAGTTGGCATGTGCCCATGACCATGACCACAAAGTTTACCAAGTGACTTGAACTTCTACGAATCGTAACACGAGTCAGCCACATTCAGAGTGCCCAATCACAGTTCAGATGTACTAGGCATCGCCTTGCAGGTATAAACAAGGTTAAAAAACGGGTGGCTTGGCACAGCTATTGTGCGCAATGCCTTGACAAAGTTGGCATGTGCCACTGACCATGACCACAAAGTTTACCAAGTACCTTAAACGGGTATGAATCATAACATGAGTCAGCCATGGTCATAGTGTTCAATCACAATGCAGACATACTAGGCATGACCTTGCAGGTATAAACAAGGTAGAATATTGGTGGCTCGGTGTGGCTATTGTGCGCAATGCCTTGACAAAGTTGGCATGTGNACAAAGTTTACCAAGTGACTTTAACTTCTACGAATCATAACACGAGTCAGCCACAGTCAGAGTGCCCAATCACAGTTCACATCTAATATGCATGACCTTACAGGTATAAACAAAGTAAAAAACCGGTGGCTTGGCACGGCTATTGTGCGCAATGCCTTGACAAAGTTGGCATGTGCCACTGACCATGACCACAGAGTTTACCAAGTACCTTAAACGGTTATGAATAATAACACGGGTCAGCCTCGGTCAGAGTGTCCAATCACAGTGCAGATGTACTAGGCATGATCTTACAGGTGCAAACAAGGTAGAATACTGGTGGCTCGGTGTGGCTATTGTGCACAACGCCTTTACAAAGTTGGCATGTGCCAGTTGTCAGAAGAGTGCAATAAGAGAGGACAGCAGGAGCAGAAGCGAGCAAAAGTAATGAAGCAGGCAGAAGTGACGTCGTGGAGCGACGGAAGTAGAGCGGTGAGTGCAGGCCTTAGTAGTCAGGTGCAGGTTTGTGAAAGGACGCGAGACAGTGAAGCTCCAAGGTAAACAGAGTGCAGGTGAGAGAACGTGCGGATGAAGCGAGGAAGGCGTCGGAAGCGAAAGGTTGAGGGTTGCGAAGCGAAGGGCCTTGAGGAGACAGTGGTGGACAAAGGCAATGGAAGCGAGAAGCGAGCAGAGCGAGAACACGGCGGCGAAGCCACGGAACCAAAGGGAACAGGATGAACAGAACTGTTCTGGTTAAGATTGCGAGGGAATGAACATCCTCGTTATATACAACAGAACAGGGGTAATTGGCTTGTTTCCGCTAGCCGGACGCGGGTGACAATTTTATCACGGTTTTAGGGGATCACTTGATGTGTCTGTTCAAACGGTCGGGAGACCGAAGAGACGTTGAGTCAATGTGGTTCCAATGATACCTGAACCTTCTCGAGGCTCGCATGTATCGAGAGGTGGGAGGAGCGAGTTTGGTTCTTACTGTATTTCTAACACTCCGAGAAGACAACTGGAGGAACTTCTGGTCGTCATCTTGGAGGAGGAGGCCGTGGGATTCGGCGAGGTCTGGGAGCTGAGGCGGGGATTTCAGAAGGTATCAATCCGATTGGCCGAGCAGCTTGTACTGTTGCGTTATTCACTGGTTTTGGCCTCCCCTGGACACATTACAATCCTATGTCATGCAGAATCCTCCGGAGGGAGTATCTGTGTGACTGAATGATGCAATTGAACACCTTGTCGGTGATGATGTAGAGGAGGGCTCGGATTTGAAGGGTGACGCAGAAGTTATCATCCCAGTATGCTCGGTCAGGATGATGAACGAAGGGAGAATCTTGTAGTGGATATTCACGATCATCGCTCATGAGGGAGAAGTAGGAGAAACCTTGTACCATGATGGTGGAAATCGTTGATCGCAGGGCATCATAGCAGATGCTAACGTTTGAGGTGTCATCATCATAGAAGTAGAGGAGTGGGAGTCGCTCCGCGAGAACCCTAGTGGGCCACCAGGCAGCATGATTCGGAGGTTCTGGTGGCCATAACATTGTCGTCCTGACAGGGACCCCGAGGAGGTCAACGACGCTGAGAGGAGGCGGAAGAGTGAAGGAGGAGGACAGTTGATGCAGCTGAGGGATGAGGAAGAGGAGGAGAGAGATTTATGATGCTGCTGATGACATGATGAAAAGAGGACGAGGATGATGATGCTGGATGATGCGAACGAGATGATGAGTGGGCGCAAAGGCGAGGCCACATGCGTTGCTGCAGTTGTTGACGTGGGCGCAGGTCGTCACGATACGGCCGATACAACCGGGTGGATCCTTGTGCCGAGCGGAAGCTGAAGCGGAGGAAGCGATGATGGCAGAAATGACGAATGGCTGATTGGGCACAAGGGCGGAACCACGTGCGCTGAGGAAGGGTCGGCGTGGGCGCAGGTCGTTGCAGACAGGGCGATTTGACCGGGCGGGTCTGTGTGCCGAGCGGAGCGTAAGAGGATAATGACGGAGGAATGATGGGTGATGGAGTGGGTGCAGGGGCGAAACAACGTGCGTTTCTGAAATGGAAGTGGTATAGTGCGGCAAGGGGAAGGTGCCAATGCGCCGCGAGAAATCTGCTGCCGGTGTGGGTGCAGGCTACTGCAAAGCGGGCAGCAAGCTCGTGCAGATCCTTGTGCTGGCCACAGATGCGGATGATGATCAAGCGGGAGCTTGATGAGAGAGGAGTGGGCGCAGGGGCGAAACCACGTGCGCTGCGGAAGGTTTCGGCGTGACGCACAATAGCCACACCGAGCCACCAGTATTCTACATTATTTATACCTGCAAGGTCATGCCCAGTACATCTGCATTATGACTGGACACTCTGACCGTGGCTGACTCGTGTTATGATCAATAGAAGTAAAAGTCACTTGGATACATTTGTGGTCATGGTCAGTGGCACATGCAAACTTTGTCAAGGCATTGTGCATAATAGCCACACCAAGCCACCAGTATTCTACGTTGTTTATACATGCAAGGTCATGCCCAGTATACCTGCATTGTGATTGGACACTCTAACCATAGCTGACTCGTGTTACGTGTCGTAGAAGTTATAGTCACTTGGTAAATTTTGTGGTCATGGTCAGTGGCACATGTCAACTTTGTCAAGGCATTGCGCACAATAGCCACACTGAGCCACCAGAATTCTACCTTGTTTATACCTGCAAGATCATGCCTAGTATATCTGCACTGTGATTGGACACTCTGACCGTGGCTGACTCCTATTATGATCAATAGAAGTAAAATTCACTTGGATATATTTGTGGTCATGGTCAGTGGCTCATGCCAACTTTGTCAAGGCATTGCACACAAAAGCCACACCGAGCTACCAGTATTCTACCTTGTTTGTACCTGCAAGATCATGCCTAGTACATTTGCACTGTGATTGGAAACTCTGACCGTGGCTGACTCGTG
The DNA here is from genome assembly GCA_023375785.1 of Penium margaritaceum. Classification (NCBI taxonomy): domain Eukaryota; kingdom Viridiplantae; phylum Streptophyta; class Zygnematophyceae; order Desmidiales; family Peniaceae; genus Penium; species Penium margaritaceum. The sequence continues at coordinate 54,709 of SZWC01003328.1, read as the reverse complement.
TTATGATCAATAGAAGTAAAAGTCACTTGGATAAATTTGTGGTCATGGTCAGTGGCACATGCCAACTTTGTCAAGGCATTGCGCACAATAGCAACACCGAGCCACCCACATTCTACCTTGTTTGTACCTGCAAGATCATGCCTAGTACATCTGCACTGTGATTGGACATTCGGACCGTGGCTGACTTGTGTTATGATCAATCGAAGTCAAAGTCACTTGGATACATTTGTGGTTATGGTCAGTGAAACATGCCAACTTTATCAAGGCATTGCGCACAATAGCCACACCNTAAACTTTGTGGTCATGGTCAGTGGCACATGCCAACTTTGTCAAGGCATTGCGCACAATAGCCGCACTGAGCCACCAGTTTTTTACCTTGATAATACCTGCACGTTTAGGCCTAGCACACGTGCACTGTAATTGGACACTCTGATCGTGGCTGACTTGTGTTATGATTCGTAGAAGTTAAAGTCACTTGGTAAACTCTGTGGTCATGGTCAGTAGCACATGCCAACTTTGTCAAGGCATTGCGCACAATAGCCGTGCCAAGCCACCGGTTTTTAACCTTGTTTATACCTGCAAGGTCATGCCCAGTATATCTGCACTGTGATTGAACACTCTGACCATGGCTGACTCGTGTTATGATTCATAGCCGTTAATGTACTTGGTAAACTTTGTGGCCATGGTCAGCGACACATGCCAACTTTGTCAAGGCATTGCGCACAGTAGCCGTGCTAAGCCACCGGATTTTAACCTTTTTTATACCTGCAAGGTCATGCCCAGTATATCTGCATTGTGATTGGACACTCTGACCGTGGCTGACTCGTGTTATGAATCATAGCCGTTTAATGTACTTGGTAAACTTTGTGGTCATGGTCAATGGCACATGCCAACTTTGTCAAGGCACTGCGCACAAGAGCCACAAGCCACCAGTATTGTACCTTGTTTGCACCTGCAAGGTCATGCCCAGTATATCTGCACTGTGATTGGACACTCTGACCGTGGCTGACTCGTGTTATGATTCATCGCCGATTAAGGTACTTGGTAAACGTTGTGGTCATGGTCAGTGGCACAAGCCAACTTCGTCAATGCATTGCGCACAATAGCCGTGCCAAGCCACCAGTTTTTTTTACCTTTTTTATACCTGCAAGGTCATGCATATTAGATGTACGCTGTGATTGGGCACTCTGACCGTGGTTGACTCGTGTTACGATTCGTGGAAGTTAAAGTCACTTGGTAAACTTCGTGGTCATGGTCAGTGGCACATGCCAACTTTGTCAAGACACTGCGCACAATAGCCACACTGAGCCAGTAGTATTCTACCTTGTTTGTACCTGCAAGATCATGCCTAGCACATCTGCACTGTGATTGGGCACTCTGACCGTGGCTGACTCGTGTTACAATTCGTAAAAGTTAAAGTCACTTGGTAAACTTTGTGGTCATGGTCAGTGGCACATGCCAACTTTGTCAAGGCATTGCGCATAATAGCCACACCGAGCCACCAGTATTATACCTTGTTTGCACCAGCAAGACCAGGCCTAGTAAATCTGCACTGTTATTGGAGACTATGCCTGTGGCTGACTCGTGTTATGACCAATAGAAGAAAAAGTCACTTGGATACATTTGTGGTCATGGTCATTGGCACATGCTAACTTTGGCAATGCATTGCGCACACTAGCCACACCGATCCACCAGTATTCTACCTTGTTTGCACATGCAATATCATGCCTAGTACATCGGCACTGTGATTGGCCACTAAGATCATGGCTGACTCGTGGTATGATCAGTAGAAGTAAAAGCCACTTCGATACATTTGTGGTCGTAGTCAGTGGCACATGCCAACTTTGGCAATGCATTGCGCACAATCCCCACACCGAGTCACCCGTATTCTACCTGCAAGGTCATGCCTAGAATATCTTCACTGTGACTGGACACCCAGACCGTGGCTGACTCGTATTATGATTCATAGCCGTTTAAGGTACTTGGTAAACATTGTGGTCATGGTCAGTGGCACATAACAACTTTGTCAAGGCATTGCGCATAATAGCCGTGCCAAACCACCAGTTTATTACCTTGTTTATACCTGCAAGGTCATGCATATTAGACGTGCACTGTGATTGGGCACTCTCACTGTGGCTGACTCGTGTTACGATTCATAAAAGATAAAGTCACTTGGTAAACGTTGTGGTGATGGTCAGTGGCACATGTCAACGCTGTCAAGACATTGCGCATAATAGCCACACGGAGCAACCATTATTCTGCCTTGTGTATACCTGCAAGGTCATGCCCAGTATATCTGTACTCTGATTGGACACTCTGACCGTGGCTGACTCGTGTTATGATTCATAGCCGTTTAAGGTACTTGGTACACTCTGTGGTCATGGTCAGTGGCACATGCCAACTTTGTCAAGGCATTGCCCACAGTAGCCGTGCCAAGCGACCGGTTTTTTACCTTATTTATACCTGCAAGGTCATGCACATTATATGTACAATGTGATTGGACACTCTGACCGTGGCTGACTCGTGTTATGATTAATAGAATTAAAAGTCGCTTGGATACATTTGTGGTCATGGTCAGTGGCACATACCAACTTTGTCAAGGCATTGCGCACAATAGCCACACCGAGTTACCAGTATTCTACCTTGTCTATACCTGCAAGGTCATGTCCAGTGTATCTGTTCTCTGATTGTACACTCTGAACGTGGCTGACTCGTGTTATGCTTCATAGCCGTTTAAGGTACTTGGTAAATTTTGTGGTCATGGTCAGTGGCACATTCCAACTTTGTCAAGGCATTGCGCACAATAACCACACCAAGCCACCAGTATTCTACCTTGTTTGAACCTGTAAGATCATGCCTAGTACATCTGCACTGTGATTGGACACTCTGACCGTGGCTGACTTGTGTTATGATGAATAGAAGTACATGTCACTTGGATACATTTGTGGTCATGGTCAGTGGCACATGCCAACTTTGTTAAGGCATTGCGCACAATAGCCACACCGAGCCACCGATATTCTACCTTGTTTGTACCTGCAAGATCATTCTTAGTACATCTACACTGTGATTGGACATTCTGACCCTGGCTGCCTCGTGTTATGATCAATAGACGTAAAAGTCACTTGGATACATTTGTGGTCATGGGCAGTGGCACATGCCAACGTTGTCAAGGCATTGCGCCCAATAGCCACACCGCACCAGCAGTATTGTACCTTGTTTATACCTGCAAGGTCATGCCCAGTATACCTGCACTGTGATTGGACACTCTGACCGCGGCTGACTCGTGTTATGATTCATAGCCGTTTGAGTTACTTGATAAACTTAGTGGTCATGGTCAGTGGCTCATGCCAAATTTGTCAAGGCATTGCGCACAACAGCCGTGCCAAACCACCGGTTTTTTACCTTGTTGATACCTCCAAGATCATGCCTAGTACATCTGAACTGCGGTTGGGCACTCTGACTGTGGCTGACGCGTGTTACGATTCGTATAAGTTAAAGTCACTTGGTAAACTTTGTGGTCATGGTCAGTGGCACATGCCAACTTTGTCAAGGCATTGCGCACAATAGCCGTGCCAAGCCACCGGTCTTTTACCTTGTTTATACTTGCAAGGTCATGCCTAGTACATCTGAACTGTGATTGGGCACTCTGAGTGTGGCTGACCCGTGTTACCATTTGTACAAGTTAAAACCACTTGGTAAACTTTGTGGTCATGGTCAGTGGCACATGCCAAATTTGTCAAGGCATTGCGCACAATAGCCACACCAAGCCACCAGTATTCTACCTTGTTTGAACCTGCAAGATCATGCCTAGTACATCGGCACTGTGATTGGTCACTCTGACCGTGGCTGACTCGTGTTATGCTCAATAGATGTAAATGTCACTTGGATACATTTGTGGTCATGGTCAGTGGCACATGCCAACTTTGTCAAGGCATTGCGCACAATAGCCACACCGAGCAACCAATAAACTTTGTGGTCATGGTTAGTGGCACATGCCAACTTTGCCAAGGCATTGCGCATAGTAGCAGTGCCAAGCCACCGGTTTTAACCTTTTCTATACCTGCAAGGTCATGCATATTAGACGTGCACTGTGATTGGACACTCTGACCGTGGCTGACTCATGTTATGCTTAATAGAAGTAAATGTCACTTGGATACATTTGTGGTCATGGTCAGTGGCACATGCCAACTTTGTCAAGGCGATGCGCACAATAGCCACACCGAGCCACCAGTATTCTACCTTGTTTATACCTGCAAGGTCATGCCCAATATATCTGCACTGTGATTGGACACTCTGACTGTGGCTGACTCGTGTTATGATTCATATCTTTTTAAGGTACCTGGTAAACTTTGTGGTCATGGTCAGTGGCACATGCCAACTTTGTCAAGTCACTGCCCACCATAGCCGTGCCAAGCCACCGGTTTTTTACCCTGTTTATACCTGCAAGGTCATGCATATTAGATGTGCACTGTGATTGGGTACTCTGAACGTGGCAAACTCGTGTTATGATTCGTAGAAGTTAAAGTCACTTGGTAAACTTTGTGGCCATGGTCAGTGGCACATGCCAACTTTGTTAAGGCACTGCGCACAATAGCCACACCAAGCCACCAGTATTCTACCTTGTTTGCACCTGCAAGAGCATGCCTAGTACATTTGCACTGTGATTGGACACTCTGACCGTGGCTGACTCGTGTTATGATTCATAGCCGTTTAAGGTACTTGGTAAACTTTGTGGTCATGGTCAGTTGCAAATGCCAACTTTATCAAGGCACTGCGCACAACAGCCGTGCCAAGCCATCGGTTTTTTACCTTGTTTATACCTGCAGGGTCATGCATGTTCCATGTGCACTGTGATTGGGCACTCTTACTGTGGCTGAGTGTGTTACGATTCTTAGCAGTTAAAGTCACTTGGTAAACTTTGTGGTCATGGTCAGTGGCACATACCAACTTTGTCAAGGCATTGCGCACAATAGCCACACCAAGCCGCCGGTGTTTTACCTTGTTTGCACCTGCAAGATCATGCATAATACATCTGCACTGTGATTGGACATTCTGACCGTGCCTCACTCGTGTTATGATCAACAGAAGTAAAAGTCACTTGGATACGTTTGTGGTCATGGTCAGTGGCACATGCCAACTTTGTCAAGGCATTGCGCACAATAGCCACACCGAGCCACCAGTATTCTACCTTGTTTATACCTGCAAGGTCATGCCCAGCATATTTGCACTGTGATTGGATACTCTAACCGTGGCTGACTCATGTGTGTAAGTGCATGTAAGTGCGTGTAAGTACGTGTAAGTGTGTGAAAGTGTATGTAACTTCGTGTAAGTTTATGTAAGTGCGTGTAAATGTGTGTAAGTGCGTGTAAGTGCGTGTAAGTGCGTGAAAGCGAGTATAAGTACGTATAAGTGTGTGTAAGTGTGTGTAATGGCATTCAAGGGCGTGTACGGGCGTGTAAGTGCGTGTACGTGCGTGTAAGTATGTGTAACTGCGTGTGAGTGTGTGTAAGTGCGTGTAAGTGCGTTTAAGCTTGTGTAAGTATGTGTAAGTGGGTGTAAGTGCGTGTACGTGCGTGTATGTGCGTTTAAGTTTGTGTAAGTGCGGGTAAGTGCGTGTAAGTGCGTAAAAGTACGTGTTAGTGCATGTTAGTGCGTGTAAGTATGTGTAAGTGCGTGTAAGTGTGTATAAGGGTGTGTAACTATGTGTAAGTGTATGTAAGTGCGTGTAAGTACGTATAAGTGTGTGTAAGTGCGTCTAAGTGTGTGTAAGTGTGTGCAAGTGTGTGTAAGTGTGTTTCAGGGTGTGTAAGTGCATGTAAGGGCATGTAAGTGTATGTAAGTACGTATACATTCGTGTGTAACTACGTGTAAATGCGTGTAAGTATGTGTAAGTGCGTATAAGTTCATGTAAGTACGTGTAAGTGTATGTAAGTGCGTGTAAGTGTGTGTGAATGCGTTCAAGTTTGTGTACATGCGTTTAAGTGAGTGTAAGCGCGTTAAAATGAAGTACGTGTAAGTGCATGTAAGTGCGTGTAAGTGCGTGTAAGTACGGGTAAGTTTGTGTAAGTGCGTGTAAGTTTGTGTAAGTGCCTGTAAGTACGTGCAAGTTTATGTAAGTGCGTGTAAGTGCGTGTAAGTTCATGTAAGTGAGTGTAATGACGTTTAAGGACGTGTAAGGGCGTATAAGTGTGTGTAAGTATGTGTAAGGGCATATAAGTGTGTGTTAGTTTGTATAAATGCGTGTAAGTTCGTGTAAGTGTGTGGAAGTATGTGTAAGTGCCTGTAAGTGCATGTAATGGTGTTTAAGGGCGTGTAAGGGCGTGTAAGTGCGTGTAAGTGCGTGTAAGTATGTGTAAGTGTGTGTAAGTGTGTACAAGTACGTATAAGTACGTCTAAGTGCATGTAAGTGCGTGTAAGTGTGTGTAAGTGCGTGTAAGTACGTGTAAGTGCGTGTAAGTGTGTGTAAGTACATGTAAGTACGTGTAAGTGCAAGTAAGTACGTGCATGTACGTGTAAGTGCATGTAAGCACGTGTAAGTGCGTGTAAGTGCGTGTAAGTGCGTGTAAGTGGCTGTACGTACGTGTAAGTGCAAGTAAGTGCGTGTAAGTACGTATAAGTGCGTGGAGGTATGTGAAAAGTTGTGTAAGTGCGTGTACGTGCGTGTAGGTGCGTGTAAGTGCGTGGAGGTACGTGAAAGTTCGTGTAAGTGCGTGTAAGTACGTGGTAGTACGTGTAAGTGTGTGTAACTGCGTGTAAGTGTGGTTTATGTTCGTGTAAGTGCGTGTAAGTGTGTGTAAGTGCGTGTAAGTGCATGTAAGTGCATGTAAGTGCGCGTAAGTGTGTATAAGTACATGTAGGTGCGTGTAATTTCGTGTAAGTGCGTGTAAGTACGTGTAAGTACGTGTAAGTGCGTATAAGTGTGTGTAAGTACGTGTAAGTGCGTGTAAGTACGTGTAAGTACGTTTACGTGCGTGTAAGTTTGTCTAAGTGCGTGTAAGTTTGTGCAAGTGCGTGTAAGTAAGTGTAAGTTTGTGTAAGTACGTGTAAGTGCATGTAAGTACGTGTAAGTACGTGTAAGTGCGTGTAAGTACATATAAGTGCGTGTAAGTGTGTGAGAGTGCGTGTATGCGTGTAAGTACGTATAACTGCGTGTAAGTGTGTGTAAGTGCGTGTAAGTGTATGTAAATTTGTATAAGTGGGTATAAGTGCGTGTAAGTGTATGTAACTACGTATAAGTGCATGTAAGTGCTCGTAAGTACGTGTAAGCACTCGTAAGTGCGTGTAAGGATGTGTAAGTTCGTGTAAGTGCGTGTAAGTGCGTGTAAGTACGTAGAAGTGTGTGTATATGCGTGTAAGTGTGTGTAAGTGCGTGTATGTGCGTGTAAGTGCGTGTAAGTTCGTGTAAGTGCGTGTAAGTACGTGTAAGTACGTGTAAGTGCGTATAAGTGCGTGTAAGTACGTAGAAGTGTGTGTATATGCGTGTAAGTGTGTGTAAGTGCGTGTATGTGCGTGTAAGTGCGTGTAAGTTCGTGTAAGTGCGTGTAAGTACGTGTAAGTACGTTTACGTGCGTGTAAGTGCGTGTAAGTGCGTGTAAGTACGTGTAAGTGTGTGTAAGTGCGTGTAAGTGTATGTAAATTTGTATAAGTGGGTATAAGTGCGTGTAAGTGTATGTAACTACGTATAAGTGCATGTAAGTGCTCGTAAGTACGTGTAAGCACTCGTAAGTGCGTGTAAGGATGTGTAAGTTCGTGTAAGTGCGTGTAAGTGCATGTAAGTACGTGTAAGTGCGTGTAAGTGCATGTAAGTGCGTATAAGTGCCTGTAAGTACGTAGAAGTGTGTGTATATGCGTGTAAGTGTGTGTAAGTGCATGTCTGTACATGTAGGTGCGTGTAAGTGCGTGTAAGTGCACGTGAGTTCGTGTAGGTACGTGTAAGTATGCGTAAGTGCGTGTAAGTATGTGTAAGTGAGTGTAAGTACGTATAAGTGCGTGTAAGTGCGTGTAAGTGAATGTAAGTTTGTTCAAGAGCGTGTAAGTGCGTGTAAGTATGTGCAAGTGTGTGTAAGTGCGTATACGTTTGTGTAAAAGCGTATAAGTGTGTGTAAGTGCGTCTAACCATGTGTAAGTGCGTATAAGTGCGTGTCAGTGCGTGTCAGTACGTCTAAGTACGTGTATGTATGTATAAGTGCGTGTAAGTGCGTATAAGTGTGTGTAAGTGTGTGTGTGTGTGTAAGTGCGTGTAAGTGTGTGTAAGTGCATGTAAGTGCGTGTAAGTGCGTGTAAGTGCGTGGAAGTGCGTGTATGTGCGTGTAAGTGCATGTAAGTGTGTGTAAGTGCGTATAACTATGTGTAAGTGTGTGTAAGTGCATGTAAGTAAGTGTAAGTACATGTAAGTGCGTGTTAGTGCGTGTAACTTTGTATAAGTACGTGTAAGTTTGTGTAATTGTGTGTAAGTACGTGTAAGTACATGTGAGTGTGTGTAAGTACGTGCAAGTACGTGTAAGTGCAAGTGCGTGCGTGTAAGTATGTGTAAGTGCGTGTAAGTGCGTGTAAGTACGTGTAAGTGCGTATAAGTGCGTGTAAGTGCGTGCAAGTATGTGTAAGTGCGTGTAAGTACGTGTAAGTTCATGTAAGTACGTGTAAGTGCATGTACGTGCATGTAAGTGTGTATCAGTGTGAGTATAAGTGTGTTTGACCATCGTGTAAGTGCGTGTACGTGTGTGTAAGTACGTGTAAGTGTGTGTAAGTGCGTGTAAGTGTGTGTAAGTGTGTATAAGTAAAGTTTGAGTGGGTATAATTTCGTGTAAGTTTGTGTAAGTGCATGTAAGTGTGTGTAATTAAATGTAAATGCGTGTAAGTGCATGTAAGTTCGTGTAAGTGTGTGTAAGTGCGTATAAGTACGTGTGTGTGCGTGTAAGTGCGTGAAAGTTCATGTAAGTGCATGTAGGTACGTATACGTTTGTATAAGTGCGTGTAAGTGTGTGTAAGTGTGTGTTAGTTTGTGTGAGTGTGTGTAAGTACGTGTAAGTGTGTGTAAGTTTGTGTAAGTGCGTGTAAGTGAGTATAAGTGCGTGTAAGTTTGTGTAAGTACGTGGAAGTGCATTTAAGTGCATGTAAGTGTGTTTAAGTGCATCTATGTGTGTATACGTGCGTGTAAGTGCGTGAAAGTTCATGTAATTCTGTATAAGTTTGTATAAGTGCGTGTAAATGCGTGTAAGTCCGTGTAAGTACGTGTAAGTGCATGTAAGCGAGAGTAAGTGCGTGTAAGTGCGTGTAAGTGTGTGTATTGGCGTTCAAGGGCGTACAAGGGCGTGTAAGTGCAAGTAAGTGCGTGTAAGTATGTGTAAGTGCGTGTAAGTGCGTGTAAGTGCGTGTAAGTGCGTGTAAGCTCGTGTAAGTATGTGTAAGTGGGTGTAAGTACAAGTCAGTGCCTGTAAGTGCATGTAAGTGTGTGTAGGTGTGTGTAAGTTTGTATAAATGCATTTAAGTCCGTGTAAGTGCGTGTAAGTGTGTGCAAGTGTGTGTAAGTGCGTGTAAGTATGTGTAAGTTTGTGTAGGTGCGTGTAAGTACGTGTAAGTTTGTGTAAGTGCGTGTAAGTGTGTGTAAGTGCGTGTAAGTATGTGTAAGTGTATGTCAGTACGTGTAAGTGCGTGTAAGTACGTGTAAGTGCGTGTAAGTGCGTGTAATCTCATGAAATTACGTGTAAGTTCGTGTAAGCACGTGTAAGTGTGTGTAAGTGCGTGTAAGTACGTGTAAGTATGTGTAAGTGCAAGTAAGTGCATGAGTACGTGTGAGTACGTGTAAGTGCGTGTAAGTGTGTGTAAGTACATGTAAGTGCGTGTAAGTGCGTGTAAGTGTGTGTGAGTACTTGTACGTACGTGTACGTTCGTGTAATTGCGTGTAAGTACGTGTAAGTGCGTGTAAGTGCATGTAAGTGTGAGTGTAAGTGTGGTTTAACTTGGTGTAAGTGTGTGTAAGTGCGTGTATGTGTGTGTAAGTGTGTGTAAGTGCATGGAAGTACGTGTGTGTCTATATAAGTGTGGTTTGAGTGGGTGTAAGTTCGTGTAAGTGCATATAAGTGTGTATAAGTGCGTTTAAGTGCGTGTAAGTACGTGTAAGTACGTGTACATGCGTGTAAGTACGTGTATGTTCGTATAAGTGCGTGTAAGTGCATGTAAGTGTGTGTAAGTGTGTGTAAGTGCGTGTAAGTTCATGTAAGTACGTGTTAGTGTGTTTAAGTGTGTGTAAGTGCGTGTTAGTGCGTATAAGTGTGTGTAAGTTCGTGTAAGTATGTGTAAGTACGTGTAAGTGCGTGTAAGTACGTGTAAGTGTGTGTAAGTGTATGCAAGTTTGTGTAAGTGCGTGTAAGTGCGTGTAAGTTTGTATAAGTGTGTATAAGTGTGTGTAAGTGCGTGTTAGTTCGTATAAGTGTGTGCAAGTGCATGTAAGTGTATGTAAGTTCGTGTAAGTGCGTTTTAGTGCGTGTAAGTACGTGTAAGTTTGTGTAAGTGCATGTAAGTGCGTGTAAGTGCGTGTAAGTGCCTGTAAGTGCATGTAAGTGTGTGTAAGTACGTGAAGGTGCATGTAACTTCGTGTTAGTTTTTGTAAGTGCGTGTAAATACGTGTCAGTGCGTATACGTGCGTGTAAGCGAGTGTATGTGTGTATACGTGCGTGTAAGTACGTGTAATGGCCTTTAAGGGTGTGAAAGGGCGTGTAAGTGCGTGTAAGTGTGTGTAAGTATGTGTAAGTACGTGTAAGTGCGTGTAAGTATGTATAAGTACGTTTAAGCTCGTGTAAGTATGTGTAAGTGGGTGTAAGTACGTGTACGTGCGTGTATGTGCGTGTAAGTGCATGTAAGTGTGTGTAAGTGCATGTAAGTGTATGTAAGTGTGTGTAAGTGCGTGTTAGTACGTGTTAGTATGTGTAAGTATGTGTAAGTGCGTGTAAGTGCGTGTAAGTTCGTGTAAGGGTGTGTAAGGGTGTGTAAGGATGTGTAAGTGCGTGTAAGGGTGTGTAACTGCGTGTAAGTGCTTGTAAGTGCGTGTAAGTGCGTGTAGGTGTGTGTAAGTATATGTAAGTGCGTGTAAGTGTGTGTAAATGCGTTTTAGGGCGTGTAAGTGTGTGCAAGTGCCTGTAAGTGCATGTAAGTGCGTGTAAGTTCATGTAACTGCGTATAAGTGTGTGTAAGTGCGTGTCAGTACGTGTAAGTTTGTGTAAGTGCATGTAAGTGCATGTGAGTGCGTGTAAGTGCGTCTAAGTGCGTGCAAGTTTGTGTAAATGTATTTAAGTACATATAAGTACATTTAAATTTGTGTAAGTGCGTGTAAGTGTGTGTAAGTGTGTGTAAGTGCATGCAAGTTCGTGTAAGTGCGTGTAAGTGCGTGTAAGTTCCTGTAAGTATGTGTAATAGTGTTTAAGGGCCTGTAAGGGCGTGTAAGGGTGTGTAAGGGCGTGTTAGTGCGTGTAAGTACGTATAAGTGAATGTAAGTGTGTGTAAGTTTGTGTAAATGCATGTAAGTTTGTGTAAGTGTGTGGAAGTGCGTGTAAGTGCCTGTAAGTGCGTGTAATGACGTTTAAGTACGTGTAAGGTCGTGCCAGAGCATGTAAGAGCGTGTAAGTGCATGTAAGTGTGTATAAGTGTGTATAAGTGCGTGTAAGTGCGTGTAAGTGCGTTTAAGTGTGTGTATGTTGGTGTACGTATGTGTAAGTACGTGTAAGTGTGTGTAAGTGCATGTAAGTGAATGTAAGTGCAAGAAAGTGTGTAAAAGTATGTGTAAGTGCGTGGAAGTGCGTGTTAGAGTGTGTAACTGCGTGTTCATGTGTGTAAGTGTGTGTAAGTACGTGTTAGTTTGTGTAAGTGCGTATACGCTCCTGTACGTGCGTGTAAATGTGTGTAAGTACGTGTAAGTGTGTGTAAGTGTGTTTAAGTGTGTGTAAGTGCGTGTAAGTGCATGTAAGTGTGTGTAAGTACGTATAAGTACGTGTAAGTGCGTGTAAGTGTGTGTCAGTGCATGTAAGTGCGTGTAAGTGTGTGTACGTACGTGTAAGTACGTGTAATTACGTGTAAGTGTGTGTAAGTGTATGTACGTGTAAGTACGTGTAAGTGCGTATAAGTACGTGTAAGTACGTGTAAGTGCCGTAAGTACGTGTAAGTTCATGTAAGTGAATGTAAGTTCGTGAAATTGTGTGTACGTGCGTGTAAGTACATGTAAGTACGTGTAAGTGTGTGTAAGTGCGTGTAAGTGCATGTAAGTATGTGTAAGTGCATGTAAGTGCGTGTAAGTGCGTGTAAGTGCGTGTAAGTATGTGTAAGTGCGTGTATGTACGTGTTAGTCTGTGTAAGTGAATATAAGTTCGTGTAAGTACGTGTAAGTGCGTATAAGTACGTGTAAGTACGTGTAAGTACGTATAAGTACGTGTAAGTACGTGTAAGTACGTATAAGTACGTGTAAGTACGTGTAAGTACGTATAAGTACGTGTAAGTACGTGTAAGTACGTATAAGTACGTGTAAGTACGTGTAAGTACGTATAAGTACGTGTAAGTACGTGTAAGTACGTATAAGTACGTGTAAGTACGTGTAAGTACGTATAAGTACGTGTAAGTACGTGTAAGTACGTATAAGTACGTGTAAGTACGTGTAAGTACGTATAAGTACGTGTAAGTACGTGTAAGTACGTATAAGTACGTGTAAGTACGTGTAAGTACGTATAAGTACGTGTAAGTACGTGTAAGTACGTATAAGTACGTGTAAGTACGTGTAAGTACGTATAAGTACGTGTAAGTACGTGTAAGTACGTATAAGTACGTGTAAGTACGTGTAAGTACGTATAAGTACGTGTAAGTACGTGTAAGTACGTATAAGTACGTGTAAGTACGTGTAAGTACGTATAAGTACGTGTAAGTACGTGTAAGTACGTATAAGTACGTGTAAGTACGTGTAAGTACGTATAAGTACGTGTAAGTACGTGTAAGTACGTATAAGTACGTGTAAGTACGTGTAAGTACGTATAAGTACGTGTAAGTACGTGTAAGTACGTATAAGTACGTGTAAGTACGTGTAAGTACGTATAAGTACGTGTAAGTACGTGTAAGTACGTATAAGTACGTGTAAGTACGTGTAAGTACGTATAAGTACGTGTAAGTACGTGTAAGTACGTATAAGTACGTGTAAGTACGTGTAAGTACGTATAAGTACGTGTAAGTACGTGTAAGTACGTATAAGTACGTGTAAGTACGTGTAAGTACGTATAAGTACGTGTAAGTACGTGTAAGTACGTATAAGTACGTGTAAGTACGTGTAAGTACGTATAAGTACGTGTAAGTACGTGTAAGTACGTATAAGTACGTGTAAGTACGTGTAAGTACGTATAAGTACGTGTAAGTACGTGTAAGTACGTATAAGTACGTGTAAGTACGTGTAAGTACGTATAAGTACGTGTAAGTACGTGTAAGTACGTATAAGTACGTGTAAGTACGTGTAAGTACGTATAAGTACGTGTAAGTACGTGTAAGTACGTATAAGTACGTGTAAGTACGTGTAAGTACGTATAAGTACGTGTAAGTACGTGTAAGTACGTATAAGTACGTGTAAGTACGTGTAAGTACGTATAAGTACGTGTAAGTACGTGTAAGTACGTATAAGTACGTGTAAGTACGTGTAAGTACGTATAAGTACGTGTAAGTACGTGTAAGTACGTATAAGTACGTGTAAGTACGTGTAAGTACGTATAAGTACGTGTAAGTACGTGTAAGTACGTATAAGTACGTGTAAGTACGTGTAAGTACGTATAAGTACGTGTAAGTACGTGTAAGTACGTATAAGTACGTGTAAGTACGTGTAAGTACGTATAAGTACGTGTAAGTACGTGTAAGTACGTATAAGTACGTGTAAGTACGTGTAAGTACGTATAAGTACGTGTAAGTACGTGTAAGTACGTATAAGTACGTGTAAGTACGTGTAAGTACGTATAAGTACGTGTAAGTACGTGTAAGTACGTATAAGTACGTGTAAGTACGTGTAAGTACGTATAAGTACGTGTAAGTACGTGTAAGTACGTATAAGTACGTGTAAGTACGTGTAAGTACGTATAAGTACGTGTAAGTACGTGTAAGTACGTATAAGTACGTGTAAGTACGTGTAAGTACGTATAAGTACGTGTAAGTACGTGTAAGTACGTATAAGTACGTGTAAGTACGTGTAAGTACGTATAAGTACGTGTAAGTACGTGTAAGTACGTATAAGTACGTGTAAGTACGTGTAAGTACGTATAAGTACGTGTAAGTACGTGTAAGTACGTATAAGTACGTGTAAGTACGTGTAAGTACGTATAAGTACGTGTAAGTACGTGTAAGTACGTATAAGTACGTGTAAGTACGTGTAAGTACGTATAAGTACGTGTAAGTACGTGTAAGTACGTATAAGTACGTGTAAGTACGTGTAAGTACGTATAAGTACGTGTAAGTACGTGTAAGTACGTATAAGTACGTGTAAGTACGTGTAAGTACGTATAAGTACGTGTAAGTACGTGTAAGTACGTATAAGTACGTGTAAGTACGTGTAAGTACGTATAAGTACGTGTAAGTACGTGTAAGTACGTATAAGTACGTGTAAGTACGTGTAAGTACGTATAAGTACGTGTAAGTACGTGTAAGTACGTATAAGTACGTGTAAGTACGTGTAAGTACGTATAAGTACGTGTAAGTACGTGTAAGTACGTATAAGTACGTGTAAGTACGTGTAAGTACGTATAAGTACGTGTAAGTACGTGTAAGTACGTATAAGTACGTGTAAGTACGTGTAAGTACGTATAAGTACGTGTAAGTACGTGTAAGTACGTATAAGTACGTGTAAGTACGTGTAAGTACGTATAAGTACGTGTAAGTACGTGTAAGTACGTATAAGTACGTGTAAGTACGTGTAAGTACGTATAAGTACGTGTAAGTACGTGTAAGTACGTATAAGTACGTGTAAGTACGTGTAAGTACGTATAAGTACGTGTAAGTACGTGTAAGTACGTATAAGTACGTGTAAGTACGTGTAAGTACGTATAAGTACGTGTAAGTACGTGTAAGTACGTATAAGTACGTGTAAGTACGTGTAAGTACGTATAAGTACGTGTAAGTACGTGTAAGTACGTATAAGTACGTGTAAGTACGTGTAAGTACGTATAAGTACGTGTAAGTACGTGTAAGTACGTATAAGTACGTGTAAGTACGTGTAAGTACGTATAAGTACGTGTAAGTACGTGTAAGTACGTATAAGTACGTGTAAGTACGTGTAAGTACGTATAAGTACGTGTAAGTACGTGTAAGTACGTATAAGTACGTGTAAGTACGTGTAAGTACGTATAAGTACGTGTAAGTACGTGTAAGTACGTATAAGTACGTGTAAGTACGTGTAAGTACGTATAAGTACGTGTAAGTACGTGTAAGTACGTATAAGTACGTGTAAGTACGTGTAAGTACGTATAAGTACGTGTAAGTACGTGTAAGTACGTATAAGTACGTGTAAGTACGTGTAAGTACGTATAAGTACGTGTAAGTACGTGTAAGTACGTATAAGTACGTGTAAGTACGTGTAAGTACGTATAAGTACGTGTAAGTACGTGTAAGTACGTATAAGTACGTGTAAGTACGTGTAAGTACGTATAAGTACGTGTAAGTACGTGTAAGTACGTATAAGTACGTGTAAGTACGTGTAAGTACGTATAAGTACGTGTAAGTACGTGTAAGTACGTATAAGTACGTGTAAGTACGTGTAAGTACGTATAAGTACGTGTAAGTACGTGTAAGTACGTATAAGTACGTGTAAGTACGTGTAAGTACGTATAAGTACGTGTAAGTACGTGTAAGTACGTATAAGTACGTGTAAGTACGTGTAAGTACGTATAAGTACGTGTAAGTACGTGTAAGTACGTATAAGTACGTGTAAGTACGTGTAAGTACGTATAAGTACGTGTAAGTACGTGTAAGTACGTATAAGTACGTGTAAGTACGTGTAAGTACGTATAAGTACGTGTAAGTACGTGTAAGTACGTATAAGTGCGTGTAAGTGCGTATAAGTGCGTGTAAGTGCGTGTAAGTACATGTAAGTATGTGTAAGTGCGTGTAAGGTCCTATAAGAGCGTGTGAGAGCATGTAAGTGCGTGTAAGTGCGTGTAAATGGGTATAAGTGCGTGTCAGTACGTGTAAGTGCGTATAAGTGCGTATAAGTTCGAGTAAGTGCATATAAGTGCGTGTAAGTGCGTGTAAGTTTGTTTAAGTACCTTTAAGTGCGTGTAAGTGTGTATAAGTGCGTGTAAGTACGTGTAAGTGCGTGTAAGTGCAAGAACGTACGTGTAAGTACGTGTAAGTGTGTGTAAGTGCGTGTCAGTGCGTGTAACAGCGTGTACGTGCGTGTAAGTGTGTGTAAGTGTGTGTAAGCGCGTGTAAGTATGTGTTAGTTAGTGTAAGTGCGTGTAGGTTCCTGTAAGTGTGTGTAAGTGCGTGTAAGTGTGTATAAGTGCGTGTGAGTGTGTGTAAGTGCGTATAACTATGTGTTAGTATGTGTAAGTGCGTGTCAGTACGTGTAAGTGCGTGTAAGTGCGTGTAAGTGCGTGTAAGTGCGTGTAAGTGCATGTGAGTACGTGTAAGTGCGTGTAAGTACGTGTAAGTGCGTGTAAGTATATGTAAGTGCGCATAAGTGTGTGTAAGTTTGTGTAAGTGCGTGTAAGTTTGTATAAGTGCGTGTAAGTACGTGTAAGTGTGTATAAGTGCATGTAAGTGTGTGTATGTGTGTGTAAGTATGTGTAAGTACATGTAAGTACGTGTAAGTGCGTGTAAATGCATGTAAGTGCGTGTAAGTATGTATAAGTGCGTGTAAGTGAATATAAGTACGTATAAGTGTGTGTAAGTATGTGTAAGTGCGTGTAAGTGCATGTTAGTGCATGTAAGTGCATGTAAGTGCGTACAAGTGCGTGTAAGTGCATGTAAGTGTGTAAGTACGTATAAGTGTGTGTTAGTGCATGTGAGTGTGTGTAAGAGCGTGTAAGTGCATGTAAGTGTGTGTAAGTGCAGTTTAAGTTCGTGTAAGTAAGTGTAAGTGCGTGTAAGTAGGTGTACGTTTGTGTTAGTGCGTGTAAGTGTGTGTAAGTGCTAAACGTGCGTGTAAGTGCATGTAAGTGCGTGTAAGTGCGTACAAGTGCATGTAAGTACAGTTTAAGTTCGTGTAAGTGCGTATAAGTGCATGTAATTGTGTGTAAGTATGTGTATGTGCGTGTAAGTGCGTGTAAGTGCATGTAAGTACAGTTTAATTGGGTGTAATTTATGCATGTTCATGTAAGTACGTGTAAGTGCGTGTAAGTGTGTGTAAGTACATGAAAGTGCGTGTAAGTGCGTGTAAGTGTGTGTAAGTGTGTGAAAGTGCGTGTAAGTGCGTATAAGTGCGTGCAAGTGCGTACAAGTACGTGTTAGTGCGTGTAAGTGTGTGTAAGTGTGTATAAGTGTGTGTAAGTGCATGTAAGTGCGTGTAAGTACGTGTAAGTGCGTGTAGGCGGGTGTAGGTACGTGTAAGTGCGTGTAAGTATATATAAGTACGTATAAGTGCGTGTAAGTGGGTGTAAGTGTGTATAAGTACGTGTAAGTGTGTGTAAGTGCGTGTAAGTACGTGTGAGTGCGTGTAAGTATATGTAAGTGCGTATAAGTGCGTGTCAGTGCGAGTAACTGCATGTACGTGTGTGTAAGTGTGTGTAAGTGCATGTAAGCATGTGTAAGTACGTGTTAGCTTGTGTAAGTACGTGCAAGTGCGTGTAAGTGCGTGTTAGTGCGTGTAAGTGTATGTAAGTGTGTGTAAGTGTGTGTATGTGTGTGTAAGTGTGAGTAAGTGCGTGTAAGTGGGTGTAAGTATGTAAAAGTACGTGTAAGTGCGTATAAGTGTGTGTCAATGTGTGTAAGTACGTGTAAGTACGTGAAAGTGTGTGTAAGTGCGTGTAAGTACATGTAAGTGCGTGTACGTACATGTAAGTTCATGTAAGTGCATGTAAGTTCGTGTAAGTACGTGTAAGTACGTGTAAGTATGTGTAAGTGCGTGTAAGTACGTGTAAGTGCATGTAAGTGTATGTAAGTGCGGGTAAGTGTGTGTAAGTACGTGTAAGTGCGTGTAAGTGCGTATAAGTGCGTGTATGTTTGTGTAAGTACGTATAAGTTCGTGTAAGTGTGTGTAAGTGCGTGTAAGTGCATGTAAGTGCATGTAAGTGTATGTAAGTGCGTGTAAGTGCGTGTAAGTGTGTGTAAGCGTGTATAAGTGTGTGTGAGTGCGTGTAAGTGTGTGTAAGTGTGTGTAAGTGCGTGTAAGTTCGTGTAAGTTCGTGTAAGTGTGTGTAAGTGCGTGTAAGTGGGTCTAAGTGCGTGTAAGTGTGTGTAAGTGAGTGTAAGTGTGGTTTAAGTTCATGTAGGTGCATGTACGTGCGTATAAGTGCGTGTAAGTATGTGTAAGTGCATATAATTGCGTGTAAGTGCGTGTAAGTGCATGGAAGTGTGGTTTCAGTGGGTGTGTTTTCGTGAAAATTCGTATAAATGCGTGTAAGTGCATGTAAGTGCGTATATGTACGTGTAAGTACGTGTAAGTGCGTGTTAGTGCGTGTAAGTGTGTGTAAGTGCGTGTAAGTACGTGTAAGTGTGCGTAAGTGCGTGGAAATGTGTATAAGTGCGTGTAAGTGCGTGTAAGAGCACGAAAGTGCAAGTAAGTACGTGTAAGTGTGTGTACGTGTGTGTAAGTGCGTGTAACTATGTGTACGTGTATGTAAGTGCGTGTAAGTGCGTGTAAGCGCGTGTAAGTACGTGTTAGTTTGTGTAAGTACGTGTAAGTTCCTGTAAGTGCGCGTAAGTACGTGTAAGTGCGCGTGAGTGTGTGTAAGTGTGTGTACGTGCGTGTAAGTATGTGTAATTGCGCGTAAGTGCGTGTAAGTACGCGTAAGTACGTGTAAGTGCGTGTGAGTGCATGTAAGTGTGTGTAAGTGCATGTAAGTACATGAAAGTGCGTGTAAGTACGTGTAAGTGCGTGTAGTGTGTGTAAGTGTGTGCAAGTGCGTGTAAGTGCATATAAGTGCGTATAAGTACGTGTAAGTATGTGTAAGTTCGTGTAAGTGAATGTAAGTTTGTGTAAGTACGTGTAAGTGCGTGTAAGTGCGTGTAAGTGCGTGTAAGTGCATGTAAGTGCGTGTAAGTGCGTGTAAGTACGTGTTAGTTTGTGTAAGTCAATATATGTTCGTGTAAGTGCGAGTAACTGCGTGTACGTGCGTGTAAGTGTGTGGAAGTGCATGTAAGCACGTGTAAGTACGTGTTAGTTTGTGTAAGTACATGTAAGTTCTTGTAAGTACGTGTAAGTGTGTGTAAGTGCGTGTAAGTGCGTGTAAGTGAGTGTAAGTGTGTGTACGTGTGTGTAAGTACGTGTAAGTGCGTGTAAGTACGTGTAAGTGTATGTGAGTGCATGTAAGTATGTATAAGTACATGTAAGTGTGTGTAAGTGCGTGTAAGTGTGTGTCTGTGCGTGTAAGTACATGTAAGTGTATGAATGTTTATTTAAGTGCGGGTAAATGCGTAAAAGTGCGTATAAGTGCGTGTAAGTGCGTGTAAGTGCATGTAAGTATGTGTAAGCGTGTGTAAGGTCCTATAAGAGCGTGTGAGAGCATGTACGTGCGTGTAAGTGCGTGTAAATGTGTATAAGTGCATGCCAGTGCGTGTAAGTGCGTATAAGTGCGTGTAAGTTTGAGTAAGTACGTAGAAGTGCGTGTAAGTGCGTGTAAGTTCGTTTAAGTACCTTTAAGTACGTGTAAGTGTGTGTAAGTGCATGTAAGTACGTGTAAGTGCGTGTAAGTGCAAGAACGTACGTGTACGTACGTGTAAGTGCGTGTAAGTGCGTATCGGTGCGTGTAACTATGTGTACTTGGGTGTAAGTGTGTGTAAGTGCGTGTAAGCGCATGTGAGTACGTGTTAGTTCGAGTAAGTTCGTGTAGGTTCCTGTACGTGCGTATAAGTGCGTGTAAGTGTGTGTAAGTGCGTGTAAATGTGTGTAAGTGCGTGTAACTATGTGTAAGTATGTGTAAGTGCGTGTCAGTGCGTGTAAGTGTGTGTAAGTGCGAGTAAGTGCGTGTAAGTGCGTGTAAGTGCGTGTGAGTACGTGTAAGTGCGTGTAAGTGCGTGTAAGTGCGTGTAAGTACGTGTAAGTGCGTATAAGTGTGTGTAAGTTTGTGTAAGTGCGTGTAAGTTCGTATAAGTGCGTGTAAGTACGTGTAAGTGTGTATAAGTGTGTGTAAGTGCGTGTAAGTGTGTGTAAGTACGTGTAAGTGTGTATAAGTACATGTAAGTGCGTGTAAGTGCATGTTAGTGCGTGTAAGTGCATGTAATTTCGTATAAGTGGGTGTAAGTGCATATAAGTGTATGTAAGTGCGTATAAGTGCGTGTTAGTGCATGTGAGTGTGTGTAAGAGCGTGTAAGTGCATGTAAGTGTGTGTAAGTGCAGTTTAAGTTCGTGTAAGTGAGTGTAAGTGCCTGTAAGTAGGTGTACGTTTGTATTAGTGCGTGTAAGTGTGTGTAAGTGCTAAACGTGCGTGTAAGTGCATGTAAGTGCGTGTAAGTGCGTGTAAGTGCATGTAAGTGCAGTTTAAGTTAGTGTAAGTGCGTGGAAGTGCATGTAAGTGCATGTAAGTATGTGTACGTGCGTGTAAGTACCTGTAAGTGCATGTAAGTGCAGTTAAATTGGGTGTAATTTTTGTAAGTTCATGTAAATTACGTGTAAGTGCGTGTAAGTGCATGTAAGTGTATGTAAGTACGTGTAAGTGTGTGTAAGTGTGTGTAAGTGCGTGTAAGTGCATATAAGTGCGTGCAAGTACGTGTTAGTGTGTGTAAGTGTGTGTAAGTGTGTGTAAGTGCGTGTAAGTACGTGTAAGTACGTGTGAATACGTGTAAGTACGTGTAGGTGGGTGTAGGTACGTGTAGGTGCGTGTAAGTGTATATAAGTGCATGTAAGTGCATGTAAGTGCGTGTAAGTGCGTGTAAGTATGTGCAAGTTTGTATAAGTGCATGTAAGTGTGTGTAAGTACGTGTGAGTGCGTGTAAGTATGTGCAAGTACGTATAAGTGCGCGTCAGTGCGAGTAACTGCGTGTACGTGCATGTATGTGTGTGTAAGTGCATGTAAGCACGTGTAAGTATGTGTTAGTTTGTGTAAGTGCGTGCAAGTGCGTGTAAGTGCGTGTTTGTGCGTGTAAGTGTATGTAAGTGTTTGTAAGTGTGTGTAAGTGTGTGTAAGTGCGAGTAAGTGCATGTAAGTGCGTGTAAGTACGTAAAAGTACGTGCAAGTGCGTGTAAGTGTGTGTCAATGTGTGTAAGTATGTGTAAGTGCGTGAAAGTGTGTGTAACTGCGTGTAAGTGCATGTAAGTGCGTGTAAGTACATGTAAGTTCGTGTAAGTGAGTGTAAGTTCGTGTAAGTACGTGTAAGTGTGTGTAAGTATGTGTAAGTGCGTGTATGTATGTGTAAGTGCGTGTCAGTGCGTGTAAGTGCGTGTAAGTGTGTGTAAGTGCGTGTAAGTGCGTGTAAGTACGTATAAGTGTGTGTATATTTGTATAAGTACGTATAAGTTCTTGTAAGTGTGTGTAAGTGCGTGTACGTGCGTGTAAGTGTATGTAAGTATATGTAAGTGCGTGTAAGTACGTGTAAGTGTGTGTAAGTGTGTGTAAGTGTGTGTAAGTGTGTGTAAGTGCGTATAAGTGTGTGTAAGTGCGTGTAAGTTTGTATAAGTTTGTTAATGCGTGTAAGTGCGTGTAAGTACATCTAAGTGCGTGTAAGTGTGTGTAAATGAGTGTAAGTGTGGTTTAAGTTCATGTAAGTGCATGTAAGTGCGTGTAAGTGCATGTAAGTATGTGTAAGTGCATATCATTGCGTGTAAGTGCGTGTAAGTGCGTGTAAGTGTGGTTTCTGTGGGTGTGTATTCGTGTAAGTTGGTATAAATGTGTGCAAGTGCGTGTAAGTGCGTATAAGTACGTGTAAGTGCGTGTAAGTGTGTGTTAGGCGTGTAAGTGCGTGTAAGTGCGTATAAGTATGTGTAAGTGCGTGTACGTGCGTGTAAGTGTGTATAAGTGCGTGTATGTGTGTGTAAGAGCAAGAAAGTGTGTGTAAGTACGTGTAAGTGTGTGTACATGTGTGTAAGTACGTGTAAGTATGTGTACGTGCGTGTAAGTGCGTGTAAGTGCGTGTAAGTGCGTGTAAGTACGTGTTAGTTCGTGTAAGTGCGTGTAAGTTCCTGTAAGTACACGTAAGTGCGTGTAAGTGCGTGTAAGTGCGTATAAGTGTGTGTACATGCGTGTAAGTACGTGTAGGTGCGTGTAAGTGCGTGCAAGTACGTGTAAGTACGTATAAGTGCGTGTCAATGCATGTAAGTGTGTGTAAGTGCATGTAAGTGCATGAAAG
Source organism: Penium margaritaceum (assembly GCA_023375785.1). Taxonomy (NCBI): domain Eukaryota; kingdom Viridiplantae; phylum Streptophyta; class Zygnematophyceae; order Desmidiales; family Peniaceae; genus Penium; species Penium margaritaceum. The sequence goes on along the minus strand of SZWC01003328.1, from coordinate 32,263 downwards.
TGTGTGTAAGTACGTGTAAGTGCGTGTAAGTACGTGTAAGTGCGTGTAAGTGTGGGTAAGTGCGTATAACTTCGTATAAGTACGTGTAAGTATGTATAAGTTCGTGTAAGTGAATGTAAGCTCTTGTAAGTGCGTGTAAGTGCGTGTAAGTGCGTGTAAGTGTGTGTAAATGTGTGTAAGTGCGTGTAAGTGCATGTAAATACGTGTAACTACGTGCAAGTATGTATAAGTGCGTGTAAGTGCATGTAAGTACGTGTATGTGCGTGTAAGTACATGTTAGTTTGTGTAAGTCAATATAAGTTCGTGTAAGTGCATGTAAATGCGTGTAAGTGCGTGTAAGTGTGTGTAAGTACGTGTAAGTGTGTACGAGTGTATGCAAGTACATGTAAGTGTGTATAAGTGTGTGTAAGTGTGTAAAAGTGTGTGTAAGTGCGTGTAATTGTATGTAACTACATGTAAGTACGTGTTAGTATGTGTGAGTGCGTGTAAGAGCGTGTAAGTGCATATAAGTGCGTGTAAGTGTGTGTAAGTACTAAACGTATGTGTAAGTGTGTGTAAATACGTGTAAGTACGTGTAAGTTTGTGTACGTGCGTGTAAGTGCGTGTAAGTGAGTGTAAGTAAAGTTAAAGTGTGTATAATTTTGTGTACGTTTGTGTAAGTACGTATAAGTGCGTGTAAGTACGTGTAAGTGCGTGTAAGTGCGTGTAAGTGTGTATAAGTGTGTGTAAGTGCGTATAAGTATGTGTAAGTGCGTGCAAGTGCGTGTAAGTCCATGTTAGTGCGTGTAAGTATGTGTAAGTGCGTGTAAGTACGTGTAAGTACGTGTAAGTGCGTGTAAGTACATGTAGGTGTGTGTAGGTACGTGTAAGTGCGCGTAAGTCTATGTAAGTGCGTATAAGTATGTGTAAGTGTGTGTAAGTGCGTATAAGTACGTGTAAGTGCGTGTAAGTGTGTGTAAGTGACTGTGAGTGCGTGTAAGTATGTGTAAGTGCGTGTAAGTACAAGAAAGTGCGTGTAAGTACATGTTGTCAGCAACATCAATACAAACGCACAAGACACTCAAGACTCCCGGGTTCACCAGAACACTCACAAGTTACTCCGTGCCGGAAAATGAGGAGAAGGCTTGCACTACTGGTTCAAACCCAACCGAGCACTTTTGGCCTTGGCAGTAAAACCGCTTGTTGGCGGCGGAAAGCCTGTCGGTGATCGTCCGCTTTCACCCGCACAATCGAGCGCGAGCGGCCCAACGGCAACTCAAGAGCAGCTCGGACCTCGCTCCAAGACAAAAGGCCAAAACGGTGGATTGCCCGCCAAGACAAGCAACGATAAGAACTCCACGGCCAAGACACCGGTGCGGAGCCGCGAAGCGTCTCCGCACTCAGCAGCTGTAGTCGCAGCAGTAATGCGGCTCGGGCTGCACCACTCCTACAAGCCACCATAGCAGCCGGCTCTAGGCTAGGGTAGGCTTAGTACTAAAGACCTTGTTGTATGTTTGCATCTCTTAACCAAAGTTCATTCTATGGTTCCTTCTCTCAGTGTTGCCCGCCTTCGGGCTGTGGCACATCTCCTCATCGTTGCTCGTTTCGCTCTTGCCTCGTCAGTGTTGAGCCCGAACCTGCATGTTCTGTGGCCACACTCTTCATCCATCACTCATCAGTTATCGCTCGTTCGTCTCCACTCACTCGCAACCCGTCCTGAGTGGTTATGGCTTGCCCCGCTGGCAATCCACACTATGGCACTGCGGTCACCATCATTGTTCAAGCTCTTCTCGCAAGGCCCGGGCTGTGCCCTGCCTCCACGCCGTCCTTATCTTCTATCATCAACGCATCAGCGCTGTGGCCTTTCATGTGGCCCGTGTCACACTTCTGCACATCTCCAACTCCGGGTCGGCTCGTGCCCTTTCCGCACCGCCTCCACCTAATCATCAAGTGCTTCAGTCAGATCATCCTTGCCTCTATCAGCTATGCTTCAGGTTCCTGTATCAACTGATTGCTGTT
>SZWC01003327.1:161456-196262 GCA_023375785.1 Penium margaritaceum | reverse complement strand
GGAGGGAGGGAGGGAGGGAGGGAGGGAGGGAGAGAGGGAGAGAAGAGAGGGAGGGAGGGAGGGAGGGAGGGAGGGAGGGAGAGGAGGATAGGCGAAAGGAGTCACAGACGATCGAGACAGTAGTCTGCGACCTCGCAACAGCACCGCCACACCACATGTGACAAAAAGGTCACAACATGTCGACCCCAATGTCAGGCGTGGATTGGGAGACAGGCGACAGAAATAGACAAAGCAAACAAACATGTTCACGCTGAAACCAGTGAAGGACACCTGCTGCAGAAGCGAAGCGGAGCGGAGCGGAGAAGAGTGCCGTCCACACACAGAGAGATGCAAAAAACTCAGGCGTGAGCAAGGACTCCCTGTTCAGTCCAAAGCCAGAGAACCACAAACTCCCGCCTGCATCGTGAACAGACCAAGCCCGAGACTTGGTCACTTGGCCACACCAAGCCTTTGCCTCTGCCCTCAGAGCGGAGGCGTTTCCCCTGCCAGACCCATGTGCTCAATTCGACCCTCGCCTCCCTGCGCCCGCTCACACGCAATCCTCACCAGGCAGGCCCCGCAAGATGACGACGAAGCGGCTCGGCCGCGTGAGCCGGCCGGGCTTCCGGAACACGAGCGCGGCGTCCACTGTCGCTGCCGCCCGCGCTGCCGCCGCTGCCGCCGCCGCTGCCTCTGCCTCTGCGGCGGCTGCTGCCGCTGCAGCCTTCCTGCTGATGATGGCCGCGCGTGCGCGGTCCACAGCCACAGGAGCCCCAGCCAGCACCCTCCCGTGCATGCCGCTGCCCTCTTGGTGATGTTGTTGATGATGATGTCCGTCGTGCGCATTGTGCGGGTCGCGCCGGTCATGCAGGCCATGCGGATCGAGTCGGTCGTCCCGGACAGCCGCCGAGGCATGAGGGTCATGCCACTCTTGCCTCTTCTCATGCCATGGCTGGTGGTGGCCCTGGCGGTGTTCCTGGTTGTCGCCCCCGTGCCATGGCTCAGGTGCTCTTGAAGGCGACGGGGAGTGAGACTTCAAGGCAGAGGGCGGGGCGTGCATAGGCGCTGGAAACGGAGGGGGGAAGGGGGATCCTGGCACTTGTCCTGCTCCACCTGCTGGTGGTGCTGGTGCATGTGCAGGAGGCGGTGCTGCCGACAGCGATGATGGTGGCGGCGGAGGCGGCAAGGGAGCAGGGGGGTAGTGCACGAGCGGACGAGGCATGTGCATGGACGCAGGCACCTGGTACTGTTGGTGTATGGGTGGGGTTCCAACCAGGTTGCCATGTATCGACGGATGCTGCTGGTGCGGCTCGTACTGCTGCTGCTGCTGCTGCTGCTGCTGCTGCTGATGTAGCTGCTGCTGCTGCTGCTGCTGCTGCTGCTGCTGCTGTTGCTGTTGCTGTTGCTGCTGCAGCAGCACATGCTGGTGTTGCTGTCGCTGGTTCTGCTTCTCAGAATAGTGAGGTGGCAGCGGAGGAGCTGAGTGCGGAAGCGGTCCATGATGATGCTGCTGCTGCTGCTGCTGATGCTGCTGATGATGATGATGATGCACTTGAGGTGCTGGATGGAAGGGATGGGAAAGACCAGGCTGCATGTGATTGGGCTGAATCCCTCCCTGTTGGTGGGGCAGCAGCGACTGCTGCTGCTGCTGCTGAAGTTGCTGCTGCTGCTGCTGCGACTGCTGCTGCTGGTGCTGGAGGTAGTCCACCTGTTGGTGATGATACAGGGTTTGGTGCTCCTGGTGTTGCTGCTCGTCGTGCTGCTGCTGCTGCTGCTGCTGCTGCTGATATTGCTGGGAATGCGGATGGCTTTCGTGGAAAGTGTGGGCGCCTCCAGGAACGTCAGGTGGAGGCTCAGGCGGCATGATTTCTGCGTCGTCTGGTGTGGGTGGCGAAGGATCACAGGGCACTGGAGGACGGTCATCCAAAGAGGGAGAATGTGGGAGAGGGGGTGGCGGGCCTGCGGGCAGGGGAGGGCCCTGCTCCTCGAGTCGAGAACCCCACCGCTGCTCTTCCACACGCCCTTCTCGAGGCAACCCCCCCCCCTCCTCCTTCTCCTTGCCAGACACGTGGCCTGCGTCAGAGGGTCCCCATCTGCTGAGCCTCTCCCTGCCCTGCCGTGCACCAGCGCTGCATCTGGCTTTCTCAGACGCCTCCTGTTCAGACAACTCCTGTTTCCCTGGAGCGTCTCCTGGTGGAACCCCCGCACACGCGTCTTCCTGTACACGTCCTCCTTCGTCCCATCGGAAACCGCTCCCCTCATGCCGCAGCTGCTGCTGGGGTGGATGCCGTGCCCCCTCCTCCTCCTGCTGCTGCTGCCCATCCCCTTGAGGAGCAAGAGGATCGTAGGCCTCGAGTGAGGAGGCAGAAATTGCCGTGGACTCCGCTGTTTGTGCCTGCTGCAACTGCCTTTGCCCAGCAACAAACTCAGTCCCTCTTCTTTGTAGTTCCTGCTGCTGCTGCTGCTGCTGCTGCTGCTGCCATGTCTGCTGCTGCTGCTGCTCCTGAGGGTAGCGGAAATGTTGCTGACGGGAGCTGAACTCGGGCGGCATGGAAATGGGATGAAACGCCCGACTCTGGTACTCCGGAAACGGCTGGCTGGCAGTATTGTGCATGGGGTACTGCTCCGCATGCATGACCTGAGGTGCGGCAGTCGGTGCTGACACTGCTGCTGCAGTTGAAGCAGCAATCGCACCTGCTCCAGCACCTGTTCCCAGCTGATCTGATCCATGACCCTGACAAGGCTCTGTAAGGTAAGGATCAACAGACTGCTTCTGCTGCTGCTGCTGCTGCTGCTGCTGCTGCTGCTGCTGCTGCTGCTGCTGCCGGTCATGTGAACTGTCTCGTTGCTGCATGTGCCGATCATTCCCCTCCACTTGTTGCGGCGGCTGCTGCTGTTGCTCCTGCTGCTGCTGCTCATGATAATCCAGCGTTTCCTGTTGACCTGGAGGGACCGGCCGCTGTGACGACGCGGCTCCTCCTCCGCCTGAAGGCGTGGACCCTGCTCCGTGACCGACACGACCTGCAGCAGCGGCAGAATTGACTGCAGAAGTGGCCACTCCCTTGCACTGAGGAAAGTGACCTCGCCCGCACACGAAGCACACCAAGCTGGTGGGCGGAGCTGTCGGAGTAGCATTTCCAGGAAGGAGAGGTGAGGGAGGAGGAAGTTTCTGCACATGAGGAGCAGCAGCCGCGGAAGCGGCAGCAACGTCAGCTGTGGGAAAGGGAGGTAACGCGTAAGGCGAGGGCGAAAAGGGGAAGTGCTGCACTTGCTGCAGATGCTGCTGCTGTTGCTGAAGAAGGAACTGCTGCTGCTGCTGCTGGAGCAGCAGCAGATGTTGTTGTTGCTGTTGCTGCTGCTGTTGTTGGAGCAGCTGCTGCTGCTGCAGCAGCTGCTGCTGATGCTGCTGCTGCTGCTGGTAGAAGGCACCCAGGGGAGCAGACCCCGCCCCAGCGGCCTGCAAAGGCCACGTGTACGTGTAAGTGGGCGGCTGGTGAGGAAACATTATGCTGTCCACGGCCGCCAGGGGTGATTACTTGAGCCCAATTAGCCCGGGCAAAGGTCAAACCTCCTTTCAGACCGCTACTAGCGACTGCGACGGTGACCTGTCTTCCAGACAGCGGCAGGAGCGGCCGGGCGTGTAGCATCCGGACGCGACGCCGCTGACTCCTGGCTCAGTAATGCGCCGCAGCAACCTACGCCTCCGTTCAACGACAGGTGCACTCAATAGCGACCAAGGAGAGGCAACAAGCCACTTGACGTGGCTGCTCCTAGGATCATCATGCGGAGATCGTTGGCGGCAGGTTACTTTTTTGGGAGAATATATCTGAAATATTTCGTTTGCGACTCGCGTAGACGAGAAGTGACGGATTCAAATCATGAATACAGTTGGTGTCTATTTCGGAAGCTGGTCGACAAAGCATGTCCACTTTTGAATGCTATGCCTCCTTTATGCCTAGAGCCAAGCCGTAAGCATACGAGGGCCCGCTGTTGTTGGAATCCACTACCGCATGTACTCACTTAATGACCGAGTGAGCAACGATCATATTCAATGCGGGGGTGTGACCATATACCCATCGATTTCCCGATAGATCCCCCATATCCATGTATCGCTCTTTAACAACCCCATACCCAACTGATCTGAACTTCAACAATGAAACATCCACCGGTCGCAGAAAAACAACGACGTATCCAAGAAAATAGCGCGCGAACACCATGCCGTCGCTGCATGAAATGCAGCTTCCGATGGATGACGTCATCATGCCCCTTGAACAATCACAAACCCCACGTTTGAGGTGTTTGTGATTGTTCGAGGGAGGGGTTTGCGTGGGGTTTGCGTGAGGGGTCCGAGACACCCCATGCGTTGAAAGGGAATCTGCTGGGCCCCGCTACCGCGTGGCCCAGCAGATGCCCGCATGAAAAATGAAACCTTCAACCCCGAATGTAATTCGGGGTTGGGTTTGAAGGTGTTTGTCTCGCAAACCTAAGGAGTTTTGTGTGCAATGGAAAAAGAATAAAAATTTGACATGGGCGTTTTCGCTCAATCGCGATCGAGCGATGAACCATTTTTTCGATTTTGTTTTTCCACGCGCAAACCCCCTATTACGATTTAGGTTTTTCTATGTTTTGCGCGGGCTCCGCCCGCACAAAACATAAAACCCTACATCGTAATAGGGGGTTTGCGTGTGGAAAAATAAAATCGAAAAAATGGGTCATCGCTCGATCGCGATCTTGCGAGGGATCGAGGGTCGCGATCAAGCGACGGCCACATGACCCTCCTCGCCATGCTCGATCAGCGACGCATGTCGCTGATCGCGCATGGCGAGGGAGCCGGATACGTCGTTCTTATGTTTTAAACTGCTGGATATGGGGGACATAAAACTCCGCACTTGGATATGGGAGGGTCCATCCTTCGGGAATGTGGATATTAGAGCTATTTCGCCCTATTCAATGTCGTTGTGTTTTTCTTGCACGCTCGACACTACTTCGCTGAGACTGGGCCTCATCACTCGCGTTTGAACAACCAGTACCCATGACTATCGCGACCGCGAGAAACATCGAAGCAAAGATCGTGCGGCATTTGCGACCGCCAGAAACCAATAGCAGCTTTTGCCAGTCCTTGCGCTGGGCTTCGAACAGCAAGAAAAAGGGTGGCGAACACCATACGTCTATTCTCATTGGCCTGCGACGGATGTGCTGCGTTTGCGATTCATCTCGTTTTGTGATGGAACTTGTTTTTTCCTCTGTTGATGACATATGTTGGAATGTAGTCCTCCATCCCACGGTTCGTTCTAAAATCATCCATGCGTGACTTTTTTTGGCCATCAGCAAGATAGTTTTTTGCCCTCGTAAGGACATCCGATGGGAGGGCCCTTCCAAGACAGGCCTCTCCAAAGAACGAGGAAGTGATACAGCATCATCCACATACGACTTCCAACGAAAGGCAGTGCACGTCAAGACAAGAGTCGAACAGGGGACCTCTTGTTAATGTTTGACACACGCAAGTGACCTCTTGTCTCCACCCACTCACTCACTCGCTCACTGCAGGTGACTGAACACCATTGAAGCCATGGTCCAAGCAAGGCTGGTCGGGTGCAAAGCAGGAGTGATCCCAGCCATGCTCACGCCCTTCTGTGGTGGAACCATGCAATTCTCAGTGGTTGAGTGTGAGCCACTCGGTGGCTGAAACATGAGAAATTACTTGAAGTGATGCATGCACCACATACGCTCGTAGTCGGTGTGGTTTCTGGAATTATGTTCATGCATGCTGTGCAGGTTGTTTGGTTCTTGCCCGGGTTGCTGATCCTACGGGGCCACACACTCAGTCGCTCTGAGGTGTGAGAAATCGCGGCGGCCTTTTGCCGACCGGTCAGGTTCGACCCTGGGGTAGCGGCTGGGCCCCACTTCGAGTCACTCGAGTTGGTGGCCCGGTCAACTGCGGCTAAGACCTCGTTTTCTCGTTACTCTCAGACTTGTTGTTCTTACGCGACCTCTCAACCAGGTTTCTCGCCTCTCTCGCCCCACCCTAGCCATGGATGCTTCTCTTTCCTAGACTAGTGTGTATGAGAGCTTAAAGCGGCCTCTTGTCGCTGCCTACTGGTATCAGAGCAGGAGGAACGACTCCCTCCGCTCTGTCGATTCGGGACCCGTGGAATAGAGACCCCGAGGGAGTGCATCGACGTCTCATCATCGGCACTCATTCCTCGCACCCTCGGCCCGTGGCACCACCCCATGTGATGCCTCACAACAGCACCACTCTACCGCCGCCTCTCTAGGCTAAGGGTGCTGCTCGCTCTAATCCCGAACCCCGCACTTCACTCTCGTATCCTTACGGACTCTTCCCTCCTCCCCGCAGCAGCAGCTCTTTGACGACTTCTGTCTACGTGGGTTCAGACCTCTTGTCTCTCTCACTGTTGCGGTCCTGCTTCTCCGGCTCCGCATCTCGGAGTCGCCACTGAGCCCACGTGCTTTCTCGAGCCGGGCACTCCTCTCGGCCTCTTCACTCCTCCCCGCAGCAGCAGCTCCTTGACGCTTCCTGTCTACGTGGGTTCAAGCCTCTCGCCTCTCCCACTGCTACGGCCTGCTTCTCCGGCTCCGCATCTCGGAGTCGCCACTGAGCCCGCGTGCATTCTCGTGCCGGGCACTCCTCTCGTCGGCACCTCACTACCCTAACAGCCACATCGGCAGCCGCATCTGCGGCGTGAAGTACCACCCTGGCTTCACCACCGGAGTTGGAGCCTATCCCCACGTCACCAAGGGGTTGGCACGAGGAAGCACGCACTGCCGAGATACTCGCGTGCTATGAGGAGGGGGAGAGGCATGAGTGGGCCCGTCGCAGCCGGTGTGACAGCCCCAGCTACTACCCCGGGGAGGACTACGATCCCGCGGAGCACCTTGAGCTTGCCGACGCCGCGGAGTACGCGACCTACTGCCAGTCCACCTCCGATGACTCTCCAACGGTGCAGAACGCACCAGCCACGGGGCCACCACGTGAGCAACGTCGTCTTGCATCACCTGTAAGCTCACCTGTTGCTCATAGAACCCGTCAGCAGAGTCTTCGTCTTCGTGCCGCCCACTCTGGGGCAGCACCAACTGTAGAAGCAACAGTTAGACAGCGGACAGAGGGTTCCTCCTGTCGCACTGCCTCACCAGCAATGTCACAGTCAGCGGCACCCGTCCCTGTTTCCTTTGACACCTTCTCGGTGCTGGAGGCCGCTCTTGTCTCTAGCTCAGCTATTGCGTCCACTTTTACGACCACGGCCCGTGCGGCACGTACCCCTGCTACCACCGCAGCGGGGCGGGCGATTGACACTTACACTGCCATAGCTGTTGATCAGGGTCCCCTTGCTGCAGCCACTGTCAACATCGCCACTCAGATTGCAGCTGCAGCTGACTCCATTGCATCCACAGCAGCTTCAGCTGCCACATCACTCTCCAGTGCGGTCACGTCCATTCGCGACTCTACCGCTCAAGTGTTGACTGCTGCAACATCCTCACCCGTCGGCCCTCAGATCCGCCTCTTGGTCACAGCTGCGACGGCCATCTCATCTCTCACTGGTGCAGCCCTCACTAGAATCGCCTGCTTCATCGTCTCCGCTTCCTCTTCTGTGGCAGTCATTGCAGCATCAGCGGCCGCAGCACTGTCCCCCTTGTTTAGTCTACACCGCTAGGCTGGGTGAGCAACCTCTCTCCCACCACTTGGAGCTTGCCTGCCTTCTCTTCTCATACTCTTTGTGTCTGCTTGCACTTCCCTTCCTTTGATTGTGCAGCACTACCACTACAGACCCCCTCTTATCTTTCCACGCCCACTGGGGCAGGGGAAACTCTACCCGAAAAATATTGTCCGCCTCTTGCTTTGCACGTCATGCCTGTTGACGACGATCAGTGTGCGGCACTACAGGAAGAGCTACGCAAACAGCGCGTAGCTCTCCAAGTAGCTCTCACTGCACAGCGTGCTGCTGAAGACAAATTGCGCGCCGAGCAGGGCGATCAGGACACATATGCAGATCACATCGCCGACCTTGTCCTCAACCGTCTTGAGCCTGTCTTGCGCTCCACGCCTGCACTTTCTGCTGCTGCTGATATCGCTGTTGCCTTTTCTTCCAACCTTGCTTCCGCATCCACCAGCACAGGCTCTCAACGCTCTGACCCTGTTGCAGCTGCAGCCGCTGCAGGCGCCGCCGCTGCTAAAGCCCTCGTGCAGCCTGCGCATCGTAAGCCAGACTTCGACTGCACACCACCTCACTTCACCTCTAATCTCTCTTTCACGTCCTGGGAGGCTCGCTTCAGCGCTTGGGCGCAAGGCGAGCAGCTTTGGGAATACTACCACCAACCTAATCCCGCTGCTCAACCCCCTTTTGTTCCCACCGATGCTGAGTCTGCGCGCGCTGTCCGTGCACTCATTCGTGCTGGCCCGATGATCTCACTGATGAGATCGGATCCTACAATGCTGACACTACGCGTCGCACACATGTTGACCCTGTCGGTGCCTACGCACTCATCAAGCGTCGCACCACAGTCACTGGTCATGCTTTATGGAGCGTGCTGACCGTCCAGTTCAACACTTTGTCCATGCGTGCTGATGAGACTGCGGACGCCTATTGGGCTCGTAGTCTGTGTCTGCTGAAGGACCTCGGCAAAGCTGCCCCTGGACAGCTTTCAGCCATTCTGTCCATCGTCAACGGTCTCATCCCCGAGCTGTCCGACATCTTCAGGGAGGTGAAAGCCTCCGAGCTTGAGCGTCTTGCTGCTGAGCCTGTGCCCGCTGACTCGCCGCCGGGCATTGGTGCCCTTTAGGAGTTCACCTTTCAACGCCTCATTGAATGATGGAGTGCCCTCCAGAACAAGAGCATTCATCACGCTGCCATTGCCGCCACAACCACAGCTCTTCCCTCTACCTCATATTCCTCTTCTACCCCTTCACCCACCCCTCCGGCCTCGTCCCTCGCACACCAAGGGAGTGGTGGGGGGGGTCGGGGAAAATGTGGTGGACGGGGCAAAGGAACTTCTGCAGCTGGCCCTGGCGGGCAATCAGGCCGCGGCAAAGGTAAAGCCACCAAATCCACCATCAGTAGCACACCCTCCTCTTCCTCCACCTCCAGCACTGTCACGTGCTGGAACTGTGGGGCCACTGGTCATTCTGCACCGAAGTGCTCAGCACCGCCCGACAACGAGTGCCTGGCCTCGGACATGCGTGCTCACTGGGCGCGCTCCTCCATTAGTTCTGGTGCCCCGGCAGCCCCCTCTCGGATTGCACCCCCGCCATCACCACCCCGCCACCACTCTTCCCCCTCTGAGGCAGCTGTCTACCACACCACAGCTGTACCATCCCCTATTCCTTACCCCTGGGGGTGGCCTCCAGGGTATGGTGGATCGGTCTTCTATGGCCCGTCCTCCAGTGCATATGCTGCTCCTTCCTGGGCGCCCCCGCCTTACTCTTCTCGTCGTGCGTCCTCCGGGGTCGTCATCACTCCTGACCCTCCAGAGGATGAGCGCCAGTTGGACGCTGCCCTCTACCACGCCGTCCATCATCGCCACCTTCGTGATCAGGGAGGTGAGAGTGACAGCTCTGGGCCAGAGCCTCTTGTGTGTGTTGTCGATGGGGCGTTACGTGGTCAGAGATCCGGTCATGTTCTTGGGTGTCCCCCTGATGATGTGCTGTGGATTGAAGAATGGCAATCTCTTCGTTTACCTCGTTGTCTTGCTGCGTGTGGTCAGCGTCTCGTCCCGCATGTCGCCGTTGCTGCTGTGAGTCGTGATCTCGCCCTCGTTCGTGCGTCCAGGGGCTTCTGGATCCTTGACTCCGGCGCCACCCACCACATGACCTCGTCGCGTGCGTCCTTTGTGTCTCTTGGCCCCGTTGGCTCTGTCCGTTTTGTCCGCACTGGCTCCGGTCAGCTGCTGCCTGTACAGGGTGTTGGCGTTGTCCGCTTTGTTGGCCCCTGCGGGGGAACTGTTCTTGCCTGACTACCTGTATGTTCCATCGCTTGAACTGAGTCTGCTCTCTGTCACCACGCTCGACGACCAAGGCATGGACTTCTCCTCCAGCCGCGGCATTGCCTCTGTCTCTCATCGCATCTCTGGCCGCATTCTTCTTCACGACACGCGCTGCGATCGCCTGTTTGACGTTCCTACCTTCGTGCCGGTGCCTGCTCCTGCCGCCCATGTGCATGTTGCTCGCTCTCTCTCCCCTTCCCAAACTCAGCTACTGCATCGCCGCTTATGCCACATCCACACTGCCGCCATTGACTCTCTTCTTCACACGCTGCCAGCTGAGGGCTTGGATGCCAGCTCCTTCTCTTCTCCTTGTCCCCCTGACTGCCTCCCTTGTGCTCAAGGGAAAATGCATCGCTCTCCCTTCTCCACATCTGAGACGCGCACTTCTGCCCCTCTAGACCTGTTGCATGCTGACGTCATGGGGCCCCTGCCCCATGACACCCTTGGGGGCGCTGGTCGCCATGTGCTCTGTCTCACAGATGACTTCTCTCGCATGCGTTGGTTCTTTGCTCTCAAGCAAAAAGGTGATGTGTGTCCCACCATCGAGTCCTGGCTTCCCCAGGCCGAACTTGCATGTGGTCGTCGTCTTCGTGTTTTCCGTTGTGATCATGGCGGTGAGTTCATTGGGCCCACCTCCCGCTTTCTCTCCTCTCGTGGTGTCCATGTCGAGACCACCGCCCCTTACACTCCCCAACAGAATGGTGTGTCTGAGCGTTGGAATTGCACTCTTGTTGACGGTGTCCGCACCCTTCTTGCTGCTTCTGCACTCTCTCCCATCTTCTCCTTTGAGGCCATGTCCTACATGAGCACGGAGACTCAAATACTTTTAGTCTCCAGAGGCCCATTTTCGTTTTCTACTTTACCCCTGGTTCTCGGATCCAAACCCAGGATTATTTTCTTCAAACTCATGAATTCCGACTAGCTTTCCATCTTAAAAACTTGAAGTTTTTCATGAACAAACTTTGAGTTCATGTTTTGTCATTCGTGTGCAAAATCGTCGCAAACGAGGCACGCTAGCGATTTTGCGCCATGTTGTCTATTGCTCTCCCTCTCAGTCCCGCTCCCCCTACGCCTCGTCCTCGCTTGCTTGCTTTCAAGGAGGGCGAGCGAGGGTGAGGTCACGAGGCCATGGAGCCTCGCCCTCAAGGCCCTTGCGGCCCCTCCGCCACCGATCGGGCTAAGGCCGCGATTTGCGGCTGGCGCCTGGTCTGCTAGTGGCCGGCCGGTCACTTGGCCGGCTGCCAGCCGTCCAGCCGGCCGGCAACCAGCTGGCCAGTGGCCAGCGAAGTGCTGGCTGTTGGTCAGCCCTTGCTGATGCAAAGGGTGGTGCACAACCACCTCTCGCTTTAGCAAGGAGGGAGGGCCGAACCGGCCCTCCCGCTACACAAAGCATGAGCTATGGTCATACAGCCAAAAGTTGCAAGAGTGTAAGTGAAGCCAATACCCTCAACACATAAGCCTTGAGTTAATCTAGTGATTTGTTAGGCTTCACCTTCTTATGAATGACCTACATGGCTTGTAGATCCTTCTGCCCAGGTGGAAGGACGGCGAGCTCATAGACACCATGCTCTTGGATGGCTCTGAGCTCATCCTCATAGGCATCATGTCACAACGTCATGTTCCCTTGTGATAGTGCCTCCTTCAGAGTGCGTGCATCAAACACTATCAAGAAGTATCTCTCAGTGTCTAGGAAACATGCATCTTATATGGATTTGATAACGACAAGCTTGGTTGCAATATCACGAGTAACCACCTCATAGACCACTTCGTAGCCGACCATGCATGCACAGTGTACCTTAGTGGGTTCGCCTGAAGAGTAGGGCCAAATGCATTCGTGCAAGGCTCACCATCCTTCACATTGTGAGCTAGGCATCATGGCGCTGAGCTAGTTGCTCACTGTGCCTTGGAGCCTAGTGGGCTTACATGATAAGGCTAGTCTCAAGATGATCATCTTGAGCTGGGGAGAAAGCAACGCAAACACAATCGCAAGGGCTATAGGCTTGTGGGCAAGGAGGAAACTGAGAGCAAGACAGGGTATAGTTGTAGGAGGCACATGGACAGGCACAAGGGTGGAAAGAAGCAAAAATACAATAAATGAAGGAGGGAATGGTGGTGAGAAAAATTTAGGTACAAGGTCAAATGTGGCAATCGAAACTGACATAGGCACATGACCAGGTGTGTCACGGGGGACTTGCACATACAATGGGCCAGGTGTGCCAATAGGAACAGACACAGGCTATGGGCCAGCTCTTCCACTATGAGCTGACACAGGCACATAGCCAGGTGTGCCCGTGGGAACAGACAAAGCTACTGCACCAATTGCTATGACTGTTCGTTCGTCATTGGCCAGAGACCGGACCAAAAGTGAGGAGGCGCGGATGGTCTCATCAAGAGGCTTTGACTCTGCCATCCGCCGAGAAGCCATGCAAGTAGGAATGTGGCTGGTGCCTATTGAAGAAGTGCTAGAAAGGTATCAGCACTTGAGAGACTAAAAGAATCAAGTGTCTCAAGATTTGGCAATGCAGTGGCAAGTGGGGTCCCAGAATTCCCGGTCCTCCGACCGTGAGGAGAGGCTGAAAACATACACATGCGGCTCTTGCTTGTCCCATGAGACCCCAGACGCAAGTAGAAAAGAGGTCGGTGCGATGGTCCAACAACAACTCCTACAATATGACATGGTGTGACATGGGACCATGTGGAAGGTGGTTCTAACCCAAGCCATTTAGGAGGAGTCCCAGAAGACAAAATACTCGGGAATGTTGGTACTAGTGGGTGTAGAGGCACCCTCAAGGATTCTTAGCTCGCACTGGTTCACACTACCAATTTCTGGGGCAGCCAATAGTCACCATTGGCGAAGATTGTGGAGCACAAGGATCACGGATGTGAGTGGACAGAACACTTTTCATTCAATAGAAATGATTCGAAACACGTCTTTGTCACTTAGCACTGTGATTTTACATTAGATCCTTATAGCATTTAACCTAAGCTTTCCAACGAATCCAAGCATGCCTAAATTGGAGTAGTAGATTCCCAGCTACAGCAATCAAAGCAATCCTTGGTGGAGTGGCCCACATTGCCTTGCACGCTAAGCAATGGGAGGTGCTTCAACGGTGACCCGTCAGAGCGCCTTCCGTCATCCAAAAGTCAAGGAGAACTTCACCCTGGTCAAGGAGGTTCCTTTGGTCACTTCAGCCATGGTCCTGGTGCATATGTAGCTTGTTGGATACGCACTCGGATCACTGGCGGTGGATTATCCCGCCACCCATGGCGGGTACCAGATTCCACCTGCCCAACACCAGAACTTCAGGCTAGGCAAACTTTCTCAATACTCACTCAAATCGAGCACTTCAAAGCTCTATGTTGCATTGAATAATCCAAACCTACATTCAGATCAGGTATCCGACTACTCCTCAATGGTTGAACCAGGGAGTACAATCAATGGCACTCATGGAAAGGGGTATGTCATGTCAACACTCTTCCCCTTGCACTGGACCCTTGATGCGCTGTCCTTAGAACCTGTAGCATTTCGAACCTCACAGAACAGACCAAGCTCTATGCAGCTCACGTTGTGCCTGTCCTTGGGCTGTGCCTTGGTCATGGAATCAGCGAGCATGCACTTAGTGCCACAATGCACAATAGTCGCATCTCTCTTTGACACCAAGTCTTGCGCGTAGTGATGCCGGATTTCGATGTGCTTGGTCCTCCTGTGCAGCACAGGGTTCTGGCTGAGGCTGATGTTACTCATGTTGTCCGCATTTAGTGCTTTTAGCTTCCTTTGAGGCACCCCTGTCTCCTTTAGCAGCCTCCATAGCCACACCTCCTCCTTTGCAGCTTCCGTGATCGTGATGTACTCCGCTTCGGAACTGGACTTTGCCACACAGTCCTACTTCCTGCTTTCCCATGAAACTGCTACCAAGCGTAAAAACGTGCCCATGCATTGATTTTATGTCATCAACATCACCAGCCCAGTTGGCATCGGAGTAGCCGAACAACTCGAGTGAGTCGCCTCGCGCTTCCCCTTCAAATACGAGTCGAGATTGTTTTGTCGCCTTGAGGTACCGGAGGATCCGCTTCACTGCTTGCCAATGCAGTGGCCCGGATTCAGCAACATAGCAGCTCACTTGGCCCTCCGCGAAGGCCAGACTTGGTCGCATCACCACCATGGCGTACAACATGCTCCCCACAGCAAACTGGTACGGCACACCTGCCATTTCCTCCTTCTCCTCATCCGTGCTCAGCCCCATGCTCGAGCTCACCTCACATGTGGTGGTCATGGGTGTGCCTATGGGGTTGCACTCCTCCATGTTGTAGTGGCGGAGTACCTCTTGCACGTACTTTGCATGTCCCATCTCTAGCGTGCATGCCTTATAGTCCCTCTTGATGGCAACTCTGAGGTTGTACTCGAGCTCGCCCATGTCAGTCAAATTGAACCGACCGCCAAAGTGCCGCTTCAGGCTCACCGATTCCTCCATGTCCAATAAAATGAGGATCAAGTCATCCACGTAAAGAACCACAACCTGGTGCAACCCTGGTTGCTTCCGTACATATACACTGTGATCCACTTTGCAGCGCTTGAAGCCAAGCTCGGCCATGAAGCCGTCCATTTTCAGGTATCGCATGAGTGCTTGCTTCAACCCATAGAGCACCTTGCAAAATCGCACACCTTCTCCGGCGGTGCATCCACCTCCTCCGGCACCTCCGTGAGGACCTCCTTGTCCAGGTTGCCATTGAGGAATGCGGTTTTCCCGTCCATTTGTTGGACTTCATAGTCGCTCACCGCCGCCACAGAAAGGATGGTGCAAATGGAAGCAAACTTTGCCATTGGTGCAAAGGTCTCATCATAGTTTTGATCCTTCCGCTGGGCGTACCCCTTTGCAACCAGCCGCGCCTTATACCACTCCACCTTTCCCTCCTTGGTGAGCTTATTCATGAGGATCCACATGGAGCCGATGATTTTCGTGTCCTCTAGCCTATTGATTAGCTTCCAAGTACCATTCTCTTCATGGGAGGAAAGCTCAAATTTCATAGCTCCCTCCCACTGAGCCCCGTCCTTCCACTTCAACGCCTCCGTGAAGGTCTCAAACTCCTCTTGCGCGAAGAACACTCAAGCAAACCTAGTCCAGATGCCCTCTGCGGCATAGTACCATTTTGCTGTCCTTCTTACACGTTTGCTTCTCTGAGGCTGTTGTTGTTGAGGTTGATGCTACTACTGCTGCTGCTACTGCTGCTGTCCTCTTGCGGTGCCCCTCATACCGCTCGCCTTCCCCCCCCTCTCTCCGGGACTGTGGAGATGTAGGCTTACTCCCCACCTCCTCATCCAGCTGCAATGCTGTCGTCGCTTTGAACTCATTGTCTGACTTGGCTAAAGAAAAATCAGCCGCTCCCTCATCCCCCGGATCATTCTTGCTGGTTGGGGCCGCTCGGATGTCACCCTCTTTTACGTCCTCCGGTGTCTCCCCCTTAAGGAGTGGTAGCCACTCCCCTTGAAGAGACGTGCATCCTTGTCCTTCCAACGGCTTTCCTCGTCAAACGTGAATTCCTGACTTTTCACAATCTGCTGCCTTTGCGGGTCAAAGAGCCGGTATGCCTTGCTCCCGCTCTTGTACCCGAAGAAGATGCATCAACGAGTCCGTGGATCCAGCTTGCCCCGCCCCTCTCATGCCTGCACAACAACATGTGCAACACAGCAAAACGTGTAGAGATGAGCCATAGTTGGCTTCCTCCCGTTCCACACATCCTCCCGCTCCACACTTCTTGTGGCGTCAGGTTCATGATGTATGCCAATGTCTGTGCCGCCTTCGTCCAATACTTCTGCCTTAGGCCGACATCACTCAACATAGACCGGATTATGTTGAGGATGGTGTGGTTCTCCCTCTCAACAACGCCATTCTGATGTGGAGAATGTGGCATAGTTTTCTGCCACATGATCCCCTTGATCTTCATCCATGCCAAGAACCCTTCATATTCATCACTGTTGTCACTCCAGAATGCCTTCACCTTCAACTCCATTTGCCGCTCCAATGCTCCCACAAACTCCTCCATGCATGACTGCACAACACTGTTCTTCTCGATGTTGTAGAGGTGCAGCTTGCCGCTATGCTTGTCAATGAAGGTGACAAAGTAGTGTGCTACACCAATGCAAGGCTCAAACGGTCCACACACATCTGTGTGCATGATCTCCATCTTCGCCGATGCATGTGTCCCGTTGCCATTAAACGGCTGCCGTGTTGCCTTGCCGACTACACACGAATCGCATACGGTATTCTTGGCTACGTTGAGGCTCTTGACCTCAAGACCCCACACCACTTCCTTGTCTTCCATGTCCCTCACAGTTGAGGGAACGATGTGACACATGCAGTGGTGCAACATGTCGAGGTCTCTATCATCCTTCTTCAAGGGATGGACGATGTTGGACCGTGCGCACCCGCCAAGGATATTTGCACGGAGCAGGTTCAAGTCGTCCTCTCGCTTTCCACATGCAATCACCTCACCATTCCCCCTCCTTCCGGATGATGGCCTCCTTCTTGTTGGAGAGCACCACGAGCCCCTTGTTGGTAAGGCGGCTCACTGACAGCAGATTTGCCCCAAAGTTGGACATGTGGAGCACTTCGTGAATTGTGCTTGTGACAGCCTCCCCGTCCACATCCACCTCGATGAGAATTTTTCCTTCACCGGCAGCCAAGTCTGTTTTGCCATTGACGAACTTGGATCACAGGCGGTGGATTATCCCGCCACCCATGGCGGGTACCAGATTCCACTTGTCCAACAACCGAACTTTGGGCTAGGCTAACCTTCTGAATACTCACTCAAAATGAGTGATTCAAAGCTTGATCTTGCATGGAAAACTCCAATAAATTGTAATCTTAAGTCATATCAGGTGTTTGACCACTCAGTGGTTGAACCGGGGAGTACAATCAACAGCACTCATGGCAAGGGGTACACCATGTCAACAGAGAAGAGTGCACTCCTCCTGCATGGTGCGGATCACATCCTCCATGGTTAAGTTCTAGTGCTCTGACGTACAATTTTGCATGGGTATATCATTGATAGAGAGCTGGTAAAATGTAACATACTCACCAAAAGATTCATCCATCTTGCCCACAAAATCACCACCACAACCCAGGCAAAATGTGTGGAGTATCTGACAAGGAAAATGGACCTCGGTGAGGCAATTCATCCTCAGTGCATGTGCCTCAAAAGGAAGCAGCAATAGTGCTATCTCCCAACCTTGGCGAGGATCCACCATGGTCCGAGTCCCTTTGTGTCCTTAGGAGGATAAAAATTCACAGTGTACAATAGGCATCACATCACTCTTGCAACTTCCAAGACCAAACAAGAGTCAGAGGTCGGATATTGTCTGAGTTGGTAAGGCCAGGCGTCCTCCCCATCAGCCCAAACCTGAAATAGTACCTCCCACCAGTCCAAGTCTGCCTTGCTCTCGTAACGGGTGGGAGAGTCGCAAATTCCTTCAACCACCGCTTCGTGAGGAGGACCACCTCAGGCTATGGAGAAGGTGCATGAAGTATGGGGAGACCACCGTCAAGAGGGATGCTTTCAAAGGAGAAGCATGTTTCCCATCTTGACGAGCGGCGACGCACCTGTGTCACTAATGTAGCAGACTATGTTCCCAGCTGCAACTGACAAAGGTGCTCCTCAAATGCATGGATCTCGCATGCACATGGGTCTGTAGCTATATCTTGCTCACTCTCGGAGTCTTCCTGCTTAAGGGAGTGCAAGTGTATTGCTGAGGCACCAGAGGTAGACGGCTAGCTCCATGTTTTGTCTGTTGTGAAATACCTTAACGGCCCTATACCAGCTCCCAAGTCACCTGGACTGTGTCACTTTGCTAATGTTGTTGTCGACGTACCTCGTCTTGCACCTAGCAGGTCATCATTTGCCGATGAGCATGGACTTGTTGCACCTAACGTACAGGATCTGGCATGGTCTGCCTGCCCCTTTTCCCTCGTTCGTGCCGGGCGCCATGTGTGCCGCTCATTATGGGCTAGTACATAGAAGTCATTGAAACGGAAAACCATGATTGTTTCTCAAGGTGATGAGATACTGGCAAAAGGTGATGTCTTGGTCAAAAAACTGGCAAAGGTACTCATGGCATCTACGACCACTATACTAACATTAGGGTGTGCTTATCTGAGCAAGCGTGATACTGGCATCAACATGGTTGGAACCATGGAATCGCTCCTCATAATGATGTCTCTTGTCTGTTTCTTTTCTTGTTTGGCTTCCGTGCAACATTGGTGAGGGATGGCTTCATCACTCCCTCCTATTGCAGGCATGAGAACTGTTGCTACTGACTGCTACTACTATGTACTGCTGCTCCAGCCATTGCTGTACAGATACACAGCTGGTGTGGAAGCCACAACTTATCCCTCTACCCTGTGTTGTGCAATGCAACTGCGCAACAGCGCACCTCCCGCATAGCTGTTACTTCATTGCTATAGTTGGTGCTATTGCTACTATACTAGTGTTGTTTCTATTGCAACGCTGTTGCTACTTGATGTTCCACTATTGTGCTACTACTGTTGTAACATTACTGCTGCTCCACTACTACAAAAGCTCCTTCTACTACTGTGCTACGCTGTTGTTGCTAAAATACAATGTCCATACTCACACGTAACTATTGCCACATTGCCTACGGCTACTACACTACTGCGATGTTGCTACCTTCAATACTATGCCACTGTGTTGCTGCGACCACCGATGCTGCCACGTTGTTGCCATGCTACTGTAGCCCTACTCTCATGCTGGTGCTGCTACTACTATTGTGGTTTTTGCAACAACTCAGGCTGATTGTTGTCGTTGCCACCGTCCACTCATGGTGGTGGTGTAGGGATGCCGCTGCAGCAAAGGTTGCAACAGTGTGTCCACTGCTGATGACTTGTGTGGTTGGTCACCATGACGTGGCTTGGCCTTCCAGTACTGCGGCTGTAACAATGACTCTTCTTGCTGCTACCGTTGCTACGTCTCTGCTACGCAGATCACTGAGGAACATCTTGCTACTCACATACCATGATGTTTTGTGTAGAAGCTTCCTAGCCATTATTTCCTTGATGTGGCAACGCTATCCAGACAGCTGATGCACTAGCACGCAATGCACAAATGTAAACAATGCTATACAAGTCTACATACTACTACTTTCTTCTGCCTCAGGCACTTGGAATGAAGTGTGTAGCCTGTTGTGTCCAGACTTGCAGCCAGAGCAGCTCTGGCTGCACAGCTGTGAGAGGGAAAGCGTGCACTTAAGAACTCTAGATGAAACAAAGTCGTGACTAAAGAAGAATGACATTGGGTGAGAGACCTCATCCACACAAATATAGGCCTATGAGCCTTCTTCCTCTCCCTGCCAGCCGATCAGGAATATCACTGTTTTCTGGCATGTGGAGCGTTCTTGGTGAGCCCTGCGAGATGATCAACTGTCCCAAACCTGGGTGTTGTCTGTTTTTCCTGAAAATTGGAACACACTAAGATATTGAGTGGTCATAATCAACTAGAGTGTTGTGGCTACATGAACCTAGGCAGAGTCCATGCCACTCAGAACAGCCATATATGACTGCTGGCGACATGAGTGATGGTGGCTACTATCAATGGAGTTGGCCACGCACTGCTACCGTGGGCAACAGTTTCCATACACATGCATTGGTCATGTAGCCACAATATTCATCACATGTCATCCTCTCCCATGCCCTCGTACTCATATACTTTGGCAAATTTACTTAAATTTGATGATGCGTACAGACAAGGTGAGGCCATAAAGGAGGCAATACAAGGTAAGGGAGGCTCGCAAATACATTGCAATGCGCGCATGGCTACAAAACAAATAGACTGATGGCTTTCTTCAACAACACGTGCTTGACAGCCTTGGTCAAGACGTCAGCCAGCTATCGTAATGTCTTGACCCACAAAATGTGGGTGCTGCCATCATGCAACATGGTATGCACATAGTGCTACTCCACGTTGATGTGATTTGGACGTGTGTGAGTTCCACTGGGCCATTGCGACAGCTGGGTCTACCCGGCCTCTGCAACATCCCTTGGTCGCCACCACACTTGGTGCAAGTGGCAACACGACACGTGTGCATGAACCGAACACAGTGCAGCAAGCACGCCCCGCTACAGGTGCAAATCTCTAAGAGCATGCGATGCAGGAGAAACTTGGTTCAAGTGAGAAGCATGGGATTTATGAGAAAGTGAAGCCCCCGCCTGGTTGTAAGGCCATCTCAGCCTGTTGATTGTTTTGAAGGAAAGAGAAGCCCGATGGCTAAGTGGAACAGTACAAGGCCCGTCTCACGGCCAAGAAATTCTCACAAGTACCTAGCGAGGATTTTGATGCCACCTTTGTCCCTGTGGACAAGTACACCATGGCAGAGGCCTTGTTGAGTCAGGTGGCTTAGCATGATTGTGAACTCCACAAGATGGACGTCAATGCACGGTTATCTCAAGGAAGAGATCCATCTTGTCTAGCCTCAATGGTTCCTTTAGGAAAGCCCAGACAGATTTTGGTGCCTCTCAAAGACCTTCTTTATGTGATTTGTGACGTTCTTGTTGATCCGTACAGTTTACTGTGACCACTCGGCCGTGTCCATACTCGTGCAGATCCCTGATGCGGACCCTGGTGATACCGGTGCATCATCTGGTGGTGGACAACCAGCTTGGAGCTGACCAACGACTGCTCCAGAGCTCTGGACGCTACCGGAGACCTCCTGTAGTTTTTCTGCATCACACAGGAGTTTATCGGTAGACTGGCCGTGGGCCTGATTTGCATGTTTTTACATCGCATGTCCGCCGTTTGATGCTGGATGCATGCATGTGACCAGTCGTAGCGTCTGGCTTTTGATCTTGCACGTCAAGGTTCAGACGGCGTAGCGTTCTGACATGTCTGCGCAGAGTTATGGCCAAAACAGTGGTTTTGGGCCGATTTTAGGACAGATCTTACCATGCCGCGTGCGACACCCGCCGTGCGCCGCGGCATGTACTTATGCCATGGACCTGTCATTTGTCATTTCTCTCTACAAATGCTATTGAAGCATTCAGACACTTTGCCTTGTGTCTCCTAGCCAGACCCTTGCCGTTGTGTGCACGACTTGCGACTGTCGTCACCGTCTGACCAGGCACTGACGCCTAGTCGGCGGCTGTGTTGATAGGTAGCCAAGGATCCCCAGACGCAAGCCAGGTGCAGGTCAGCATGGTGGCCGAACCAGAGCTCATATGATATGACTTGGGTCTGGAACCGCCTCCCGCACGGTCCTCTTCCGGACTACGTCACACCGTACGAGCTCTGGTTTGGCCAGCGTGTTGACCTGCGTCTCGCTTGCGTCAAGGGATCCTTGGCTTCTGTGTGGTACACCGAGGACCAGCAGAGATCCAAGGTCTCACCACGGGATCGCTTGTGTGCCTTTGTCAGCATCTCCTCAAAGTGAAAGGCGTGGCATTTTTGGGACTCTGCTCGTTGTCGCATTGTTGATTCACGCGGCGCGCTCTTCTTTGAGTCTCTCACCTACCGTGACCTGATATCAATCATGTCACTGTCCATCACACACGTTCCTACATGTGAGGTCTCTCAACGGATGGGGGAGTCTGCGCCTGCGAGCACCTCTCGCCAGGCTCATGTGTCCGTTCGAGCTCCCACCAGTTCTCCGCCTCTTGATGACCCAACGATCATTGTTGTCGGTCCACAGATCTCTCAAGCACCGCCGGCTACTACTCTTGTCCCCTCGTACCCCACAGGTACACATGATCATGTACCTGTGCGTACTCTTGTGACCGTACCTGTGTCCACCGGCACTCCTACCTCTGTGCGTGGACCTGCCTCACCTGCTCTTACTGTCACACCGAGTCCCGTGTCTCCCTCACACGCATCTCCTTGCTCGGCATCACCATCTCCCTTGCCTCAGCCCTCCCCAGGTGCGATTGTGCTTGTTTCCTAAGCCTGAGGTGCACCCCTTGAGCCCGGGTTACTCCCGTGAGCCTGGTGGTTGCCTTCAACCATTGGACTCCAGAGCTCAACGAGTGTCTGGTCCCGCACCCAGGCGCTCCGCTAGTAGCACCTTGATTGGTGACCTCGGCACAAAGACCCTAGGTCTTTGTGTCCACACTATGCACACAGAGGTACATCCAGCGTGTCCCGTAGGGCATGACCTCGTCACTTGCAAATTTCATATCCCTTGTGATACAACAGCTGATGTTGTGGTCATCAGACCTAGCATTGAGGCGTGCGCTCTCGCCATGCACAGCTCTCCCTCTATGGCACCAGACACGGTCACACTTAGGGAAGCTCTTTCATCACAAGATGCTAACGCTTGGCGTGCTACCTGCAAGGATGAGCTTTCTGCCATTTGAGAGCACGGAGTTTACGAGCTAGTCGACCTTCCACCTGGGATGAAGGCTATTGAGGCCAAGTGGGTCTTTCACAAGAAATTGAGGCTGAATGGCTCACTAGAACGCCACAAGGCTTACCTCGTCGTCAAGGGGTACTCTCAGATTGAGGGCATAGATTAGATTGACACCTTTGCCCCTGTCAACCGCATGACCTCAGCTCAAGCTCTGTTCGGTGTAGTGGCTCACCATGACTGGGAACTGCACCAGATGGATGTGAACAATGTATTCCTTCATGGTTCTCTAGATGAGGAGATTTACTCGGCTCAGCAACCCGGCTTTGAGGAAGGAAACAAGGTCGCGCGCTTGCATAAGTTCTTGTACAGCCTCAAGTAGTCTCCTCAGTGTTGAAACCAGGACATCACTGGCATCCTGACTTGTGCGAGATATGCACAAAGCAATGCAGATCCCTCTCTCTTCATCCGACGGACGCCTGATCGATTCACCGCCATCCTAGCCTTTTTCGATGACCTTCTAATCATGTCTCCTTCAGTGGAAGCTGTGAAGGAGGCCAAGGCTGTCCTCCAGGCTGGCTACAAGATGAAGGACCTTGGTCTTGAAGCGATGTTTCTTGGCATGGAGATCGTGCGAGACCGCAGACGTCGTACTCTTCTACTACATCAGGCCCCAAACGCATGTGTTGTGGGGGAGCGCTTCAGCAATCTCCTCGGCGCATTGCCCATAGCTTCCACACCTCTCATGCCTCACAGGTAGGATGCCTTGAAGGTGGATGATCCCACACAACTGGGGGAGACAGTGGATGTGACCATGTACCTTCGTCTCATCGGATCTCTAATGTACCTAGCCACTACCACAACCTCCTTGCCCAGTTTTTGCAAGCTCCATGCGCTATAGCCCTTCATGCGGCTATGCAAGCAGTGCGGTACGTGGTCTCCACACCATACCTCGAACTCTGCTTTCGTCGGCAGTGTTTGGTGGTCCTTAATGGCTACACTGACAGCGACTGGGGCCTGGAGCCCAGATGGACGAAGTCGCACCGGTTACATGTTCCTACTCGGTGGGACCGCTGTGTCCTGGCGCAGCGAGAACCAGGGCTGTATTGCACGTAGCTCATCGGAGGTAGAGTACATTTCTCTGGGTGCAAGGGCTGCTGAGGCGATATGGCTGCAGCGCCTGTTCCGTGAGTTGGGCCAGACAGTACCCACCATTGTGCTTCGTTGCGACAACCAGAGTGCTCTTGCCATTGCGGAGAACTCTGGTGTCTTTCATGCTCGCACAAAGCTCATTGCTATTAAGCATCACTTCGTGCGTGATCTGGTGAAGTGACACATGATCTTCTTCATTTGGGTCGGCACTGACATGTAGTGTGCTGACTTCTTGACAAAGGCATGAGCACACAAAAAATTCCTGGTGGCCATTTGTTCTGCTGGACTTTGCCCCTCCCCTGAGAGTGGCTGAGTGTGGGGTGTGTCTGTGTCCGTGTCACATTTGTTGTTTGAATTATTTTTGTACTCGTATCAATGTTGCACGTGTATGGACATGCCTACCATCGGGTCATGGGGGAGTGTTGTGATTTGTGACGTTCTGGTCGACCCGTACAGTCTACTGTGACCATTCGACCATGTCCATACTCGTGCGGATCCCTGATGCGGACCTTGGTGGTACCGGTGCATCATCTGGTTCGTGGACTACCAGATTGGAGATGACCAACGACCGTTCCAGAGGTCTGGACACTACCCTGGACCTCCTGTAGTTTTTTTGCAGCACACAGGAGTTTATCAGTGGACTGGTCGTGGGCCCGATTTGCATGTTTTTGCATTGTGTGTCTACTGTTTGATGCCGGATGCATGCATGTGACCAGTTGTAGCGTCCGGCTTTTGATCGTGCATGTCTAGGTTCAGACGGCGTAGTGTTCTGACATGTATGCGTAGAGTTACGGCCAAAACAGTGGTTTTGGGCCGGATTTAGGACAGATATTGCATTGCCGCGTGCGACACCCACCGTGCGCCGTGGCAGGTACTTATGCCATGGACCTGTCATTTGTCACTTCTCTCTACACATGCTATTGAAGCATTCTGACACTTTGCCTTGTGTCTCCTAGCCAGACCCTTGCTGTTGTGTGCACGACTTGTGACTGTCGTCACCGTCTGACCAAGCACTGACGCCGAGTCGGCGGCAATGTCGTTAGGAAGCTTGTATAGCTTGAAGCAATCCCCATCTTCTCACTTGTATAGCTTGAAGCAGTCCCCACATCGTTGGAACCTCAAAACATTCGTTACCTTAGAGCGGGGCAGGTATCACCGTAACACAGTGGACCCAGCGTTGTTCGTGAGTGCCTCCTCTGCACCCTTTGTCGTTGTCATGGTCTATGTGGACAACCTCTTGATTGCGTCTCTCGACACTCAGGTTGTCCAGGTTATGAAAGATCTCCTCTATTCTGTGTATCAAATGAGGACACTTGGTCGAGCTCGTGTCTCGTGTGATTGAGCATGATTGCTAGTATCGCACACTACATGTGCATCAGGCTGGCTACGTCAGGATGGTGGGGTAGTGTTTTGCTGACCTGTTGGCCACATTCCCTTCTGCATCCATGCCTACAACGCCTTTGGATAGAAGCTTCTCACGTCATCATACCCATATCATCTGATGGATCCTATCAATGTTACGACGTAATTTCAAGTCATTGGCTCATTGATGTTCCTCAGGACCGCGACACACGCAGATTATGCATATGCTGTGAAGTTCTTGTCGTTGTTCTCACATCAACGACATCATCTCCATTTGGAGGCTGCTCTGCTCATGGTGTGGTATGTCGTGTCTACCCCACATCCGGGCCCGTGATTTCCTGCGCAACCATCTGTTGTTGTTGACGCGTACATTGACAGCGATTGGGCCCATGATCGCGATGCGAACAGCCATTCCGACTACATCTTCCTTGTCGTAGGTACAGCTCTCTCATGAAAGGGTGGCAAGCAGGGTTGCATAGTGCGGATCTTCAATGCGGCTAAAGATGTCGTATTGGAGGCTAGGTTCTGTGAGAGCATCTGGTTGTGTCGTCTCATGCATCAGCTACGCCTGCCCATCCACTGCATCACCATCTGTTGCGACAATGAGACCACGCGGCACACAGCAAAATGATGGCATAGAAAAATGATGATGCGACATTATGGGAGATGCATGGCAAGGGGTCCATAATATGAGCATACTACCGCCGCACTCTGTTGGACGAGACCCTAACACTTGGTCGGTTGTACCAGTGTCACGAGGAGACCATGGGGTCGTGTGTCTTGGTGTCTGGCCATACTACGTGTGGCACGTGCATGCCAGCAGGTTTTCTCATAATGGTAGAGACCCGGACACGTGGTGAGGTACACACCTGTTACGAGGAGACCCTCAATGATCATATGTGTTGATTGATGATGTTATTGTGGTCGGGAAACAGACACCTGTTGGATTGCTTGAAGTGGTCGAGACCCAGGCACTGGTACCGCCAGTGTCACGAGGAGACCATTTTGTTGTCTGACATGTGTATGATATGCATTACGCTTGGTTGTATGCGTGTGCGTCACTCATCTCATGGTCGAGACCCAGACACTTGGTGGGATGTGCCAGTGTCTAGGGAGACCTCAGATGGGTAGCAGATGAGTGTGTGTGTGGTTGAAAGGTGCAGATTGTGGTTTGGCATACGTTGTTGTTCCATGCCTTCGTTTATTTGTTCTTGCGTGCACGGCTATGTCAGTGAGGGGGAGTGTTGGTTTGTGTGGCTTCCACCCGTCACGACTGACGCTCATGCATTATCCATATACCCACGTTGGCGGTATATGGTAGAGGAGGGCGTGATGATATGATAGGCCTCCGGACTGTACAGAGACTTCTTCAGTACCTACAACAACACCGGTGAGACGTGGTCGATGCGTTCCGGCAGCCATGTGGGCTTGTCGAGAGCTAGGAGAGTTTTCTCGATGGGTTGATACTCGCGCACCCAGTGGAATGTACCGCTGCAACGAGGAGGCCCAGTGGTTGCATTTGTACTTCCGATGTTCGGAAAGCCGTGTGTGATGTCTGGACGTTGATTCCGATATTTTCTGGCACTACTCCTATTTCCTCGGTGGTCGAGACCCGGGCTCTCGGAGAGCTATTCCGGTGCCTCGAGGATACCACTGTTATTGTTATAGTGGTGTACGCAGTGTGTTCTCCCTGCTGACTCGTTTGGGTTCAACGGGGGTGACGGGGTCCAGTGCGGCTAGCTGTCGGCACCCCTCCTTAAGCCCGCTAGGGGCTCATTTGTACTCTCTCCTTGTTCTTTTGTATTCAGAGTTCCAGACTCAGCCAAATTCTTGTCGTCTTGCATCGCACTCACACACAGAGCTCATGTTGGTCTTTGCATGGGCCTGCATGCCCTAAAATATTTCCAATTTGGTATCAGAGTGCAGGGGGGTGTGTGAGCAGCGGAAGTAGCGGAAGGAGCAGTAGTGGGCGGAACGCAATGAGAATGTGCCACGTGGCGTCACGCAGGCAACAACGTGTAGGAGCGGCCATTTTCGGAGCAAGGAAGCGGCAGCTGTGAAGTACCCTTGGGTGCAGCAGCCTCTTGCATTGGTTGTGGAACAAAACATGCACCATCGCAGGGGACTACACCGGCCGGTGTTTGGCGGAGTTCCAAGAGGGGTACGTGCACTGTGAGTAGTAGCAACAGCAGCAGCAGCAGCACACATTTACAGCAGCTGTTAGCACGAACATCAGCTACGTGCATGAGCAACAACAACGTAGTTGCATGTGTTGGCAGTAGCAGCATGCACGAGTAGTAGTGACGTAGCAGCAAGCAGAAGCAACAACGTGCAACAACAAGCAGCGACACAGCAGCAGCTACAGCGTGCAATAGCAGTAGAAGTAGTAGCAGCAGCGACACCAATAGTAGCAGCAGCAGCCACGGCACGTAGCAGCAGTAGAGGCATGCAGCAGTAGCAGCAGCCGCGCGGTGTAGTAGCTGCAGATGCTGCTACAGCAGCCTTGCCATTTCCATGCTGTTGCACAGAAGCAGCGCGGCAAGCGCTGCCAACCAAGGCCAGCAACACCGGCCGGCCGCATGGGTGTGATCGTACCCACGCAAACATGGATGCGATTGTACCCACGCAAACGTGGGTGTGATCACACCCACAAATTCGTGGGTGCAATCGCACCCTCGTTGGAGGTGAGTAGGCCAGAGAGAAAAAAAAGGCTAGGTACCAATGGCACCTGGCTTGAGAGGGAGGACAAGCAATTCCCCGGAAAGGGTGAACGGTGACAGAAAAAGAAGACAAAACCTCTCCTTGGGAAAAAAAGAAAAATAAAGGAAAGGAAAAAAAAAAACTCCACTCATGCCTAAAAAGGTGAACTTCAATGGAAAATCCCTCGAAGTGGGGTATCCGGTGCAGCCAAGAAAAGGGGTAAACAAAACAAGGGTCCCACCCGGATTTGGATAGAGCGGGAAAGATCCTTGGATTGGGGTTTCTCGACAGGACTCAAGGGTCATACAATAGCCCGGCATCACACCGTCACCTGCAATAGGAGCAACCACTACAACAACAGTAGTATCCGTAGCAACATCGGCTGTGGCGGTCCAATGATGATGATAACTTAGTGCAGAGCGGTTGTTGCAACACTTCTTGTTTCGCATTCCCATCCGACATCTGATTGTGTTGTCGGCGGAGATCTTCATTTTGAGACGCATCGTGGACCGGCGTCTCCCTGGGGTCCGTGGATTGGTACGCCCAGTTCACTCCGGAGGATCGACGGCAAATTTGAGTTTGTCCATCTCTGAGGGCTGGGTCGTCTACCGCTTGGAGCAGCAGCCACACCTGCACCCGCCACCTCTTCTGGTATTGGAGCAGTCTTTGCTCTATTAGTGGCAGTTGCATTAGTAGCTGCAGCTGGTCAGACTCAATTCTCCGAGCTTGCTGTGGTAGTGTAGCACGTTATGTCTGGTCACGTTTGCTGACTTTGACCCCGTGACCTCCAAGAGTGACAGTACCTACCGGTCTCATCCTCTCCCGCGGCTTGGTGCTTGCCACCGGGAGTAGGTGTCCTTGGCACCTATCTATCGTACAGCGTACGAGATGAGTGCGCAGAAATTTGAGGATGTGCCCTACGCGTTCGCCTGCTATTACTGTGGTGATGGACGTCATGGTTGGCGCCGCTGCTGGACGCGCCCTCGCGGCTGGCATCCACCTTGGCTTCAGCCCCGTCCGAGCATGCGTCCTCCACAGCATATGGATCTTCCGGTGTTGGTAGATCCCCTAGCTGGACCTCTGGCGAGCATATTTGCCACGATCCACAGCCTGCGGCATATGGTGCAGCGGCTTTGTGACCTCCTCGTCACCAAGCGTGCTTCTGCCACTAGTTTGTCGACGGCCTCTTCGATCACATCTCCTCTATCCTCTCCTCCTTCCCCACCCGATGGTGTACCTTCAGCTCCACCTTCCAGCCAGTCCCCGGCTGCCACCATCCTTTCAATCCTCCACTTTGCTGCGACCATGATGCCACCTCGCGATGACATGTCTTCGTGCACTCATTCCATTCGAGTGACCCCGCGACGTCGACGTTAGTACTTCGCACATTGTGTTAGCGTCGGTTTTGATACACCATCCACCTCCTTGGCTTCCGTCGCTGTCCCTGTCTAGGGGGAGTGTGGTCACCACGCATTGCCTGCTGTGACCGTAGCGACAAGATCTGTACTCACGCCGTACCGTGGTGCCCGAGCGTCAGCTCAGGCAGATTCAGATGATATAATGATAGTGGAGTCCGATCTTGACATGGCATTCATGGTGGAGACTTGCGTGTCATCAAGCTCGACTTCCATGTCCGGGCTGGATCTTCCGTAGCAGCAAGTTACATCAGGAGGAGCGCAGACACGGCGTCCCTGGCCGGTGCCACACGCGGCTCCGACCGGTGGAGGCCCAACGGCACCACAGGAGTCCCGTACAGATAAGGATGCATCTACCAGACTTTTGGGAGAGTGTGTGCAGCAGACTCACAACAGTCCGGCAGAGGTTGTTGGGCTTGAGACATGTATGTCATCAAGGTCGACCTCTACGCTAGGGCAGGAGCCGGACGTTCTGCAACAGCAGGTTGCATTAGGAGGTGTGTATGTGCCGTGTGCCTGGGCGATGCCATTCATGACTCTCACCGGTAGCGGTCCAGCTTTGGCACAGGAGTATCGTGCAGATCGTGGTGCGCCATACGGATTTCCGGTGGCGTTCGCGCACGAGGCTCACACTAGCCCGGCAGCGGTTGAAGTACATGAGTAGAGACGGCCAGCCTATTGGATGTTGAGGAATTCTTGAGAGCAGCACTTCAGAGAGATGTCAGTGGGACAGGTGTTGCAGCAGACACAGCAGGCTCCACTATGTCATCTGCGCTACCTGAGGACAAGCTGCAGTGTGAGGATTCACCTATGTTCCCAGAGTCTATGGGCTTGCGTACACACGACGGAGCAACTACACACATGATGGAGTCAGAATGTAGTCTTCACTCCATCATCAAGCAGGTGGCAGTGACCAGCCTTCCCGGCAAGACAATGCGTGAGTGCCAACTGCGCTTGTTGGTCGCCTTGACGAGCATTGTCGAGCCGGAGTCCTGCACACCTGTGTCCACTACGGCAGCAGTCGAGGATACTAGAGCATATCCGTACATGCGAATGGAGTCACCTCGTCAGTAGGAGCTGGGTTCTTCCCCCTCGTTTTCACCTGTTGGTGACCCACCCGATCACATCGACGCTGAGAGTGGTAGTAACTACACGGACGCCATTTCCACATGCTCCACGGACTCTGGCGACTCCTCCTCCTTCTCTCTCGGCATGCAACTACATCCGATGTTCCAGCGTCTTGGTGTGTGGCCATACTATGTGTGGCACGTGCGTGCCAGCTGGTTTTCTCATGAGAGTCATGTCATGGTCACGTTTTTGTGCCAAAAGGCACTCCTGGGTCCAGCAACAGTAGCAGCTTGAGGGCGTCGACGGCTTCAGCCAGGAAGGGCGCGTCAAACACTTCCCCAAGTGGGACCATTGTCACTTAATCTGTAAATGAGTGTGTGAAGAGTGTGTGAGGCAAGAGTGCATAGAGTTGTAAGTGGCCAGCGAACTTCAACACTCCCCCATGACCCGCAGACACGCAACTGACACACACATAAGGAAATCACAAGCGGTGATTACAAGAGGCGAGAGATAGGAAGCACTGACAATCAACCTGGATCATGCGGACTGATGAGACCCACGGAGTAAACAACACTTTTGAAGACATTTCGGCTGAGAGCCTTAGTGAGAAAGTCAGCTCTCTGTGACCATGTATCTACCGAAACGACTTGAATGATGCCAGCGGCAATGCACTCACAAACAAAATGATGCTCCACATTGATGTGTTTGGTGCGTGAGTGATGCATGCCACCGTTCTCAGCAATGGCCTTTGTGCTTTGGTTTTCACAGCGCAGAGTGATACAACGGATGGGAACACGCAATTGTTTCAGGAGACGACACAGCCAGACAGCTTCACAAGTGTATGCACCCAGAGCAACATACTCAGCCTCAGCAGTGCTGCGTGCCACACACCCTTGCTTGCCACTTTTCCAGGAGACCGCAGTGCCACCAACCAGAAAGATGTATCCTGTACGGCTGCAAGCATCAGAATCATGCGCCCAGTCACTGTCTGTGAAGTCGTCCACTACGACAGAGGGTTGTGCACGAAAGTGCAGTCGGACACGAGGGGTGGAGAGGGCGTACCGTACCACTCGCAACGTTCCCTTGAGATGGCGCTCGCGAGGGCACTATGAGAACTGAGACAGAAAGTAAAAAGCAAAAGCCACATCCACACGTGTGGTCGTGGCGAGGTACATCAAGGAGCCAATAACACAGAGGTAGTTGGTCACGTCAACTGTCTCCCCCAGTTTTGAGAGCTCAAGTGACTTCAGGAGAGAATGACCAGCAGGCGTCATGGGACTGGACGCAATGGGCATGGACATGAGGAGTGGGGCGAAGTGCTCCCCCAGGTTACGCAAATATGCAGCTTGATGCACATCCAAGAAGCGACGTGCACGGTCTCGCTCCAACTCCATTCCCAGAAAGACACGGGCTGGAACGAGATCCTTCATCTTGTATGCCGCTTGGAGTAGAGACTTGGCCGCAGTCACAGACGCAACATCGGGAGAGGCAATGAGAAGGTCGTCCACGTACACAAGAATGGCAACAAGTGGTTTGGTGGGGGGCCTGAGAAAGAGCGCCGGAACCACGGCACTCCGTTTGTAGCCCCCTTTTTCAAGGGTGGTTGTGATATCTTGGTTCCAACACTGTGAGGACTGTTTGAGGCCATAGAGGGCCTTGCGCAAGCGCCGAACCCGTTTGGTGCCATCAGAGAAGCCGGGCGGCTGTACCATGTAAATCTCTTCATCCAACGTGCCGTGAAGAAAGGCATTGTTGACGTCCATCTGCTCAAGCTCCCAGTCATGCTGAGCGACTAGGCTGAGAAGAGCCCTGGCTTTGGTGTAGCGGCTGACTGGGGCAAAGGTCTCATCAAAGTCATCACCAGGGATCTGAGATAACCCTTTGGCAGTGAGACGAGCCTTGTACCATTCAACTGTGTTGTCTGGGTTCAGCTTACGACGGTACACCCACTTGGCAGCAACTACCTTGCGGCCCGGTGGGAGGTCAACAAGCTCATACACGCCGTGATCAGACAGAGCATCGAGTTTGGCCTTCATGGCCTGCTCCCACAGCGGCGAGTCAGAGGTAGTACAAGCTACCTGCATAGTCTGTGGTTCGGGAGGAAGAGGAGAAAGGCCGGCGGCAGCAAAGCAAGAGGCAACATACCCGGCTACAGAAGAGGACACGGCTGAGTGGAACTCCTGTTTGACAAGAGAGTAGCCAAGTGCAGTGCTCGGGTGTATGACAGACACTACTACAGACAGGCCAGAGGCGGTGAGGCCAAGAGCATGAAGACCCAAGTCACCAGAGACAACAGGGTGAGGCTGAGAGGGAAGAGCCCGTAGGCGCCCACCGCACGTGTAGGGTGAGACTGGGGGAATGGATGGAACACGCGCAGAAGTGGAGGGAGCAGCGGGGCGAGTCGGCTCAGGCGGAGAGGAAGAGTCAAGAGGTGGCTCTGAGACAGAAGTAGGAGGCGGTGAGATGGGGCCACAAGTGGGAGAAGAGGACGAGACGGCAGGGGAGCCGGTAGGGGAGCCAGAACAACGACTGGGTGAGGCCATGGGAGTCGTGGAGGGTGATAACGTCGGAGAGGGGAACATGGACAAGGGAGAGCTCTGCTCTGTAGAGGAGGAGTTACAGGGGACTGAGGGACGCACCGAGGGGAGAACAACAGGCCCAGAGGGCAGTGGTCCACCCCCACCCCGAAGAGGCGGAGAAAGTGACCCACCAAAGCGGGGAGTGTCACGCTCAAACAGGTGTTCAAAGAAGAGAGCGTCATGAGAATCAATGACACGGCAACGCTAAGGATCCCAGAAGCGCTACGCTTTGGAGAAGCGAGAGACACCAAGAAAGATGCACAGACGACCACGAGGGGACAGCTTACCGTTACATTGGTCGGCGGGCATCCAGACGGATGCAAGACAACCCCAGACGCAAGCAAGACAGAGGTCCGCACGCTGGCCAGTCCACCGCTCAAAGGGAGTGACATTGTGGGGAAGGGGCCCATGCGGGATGCGGTTCCAGACCCAAGTCATGTAGGACATAGCTTCAAAGGCAAAGAGAGGAGACTGACCAGAGGCAGAGAGCAGAGAACGGACACAATCAGCAAGAGTGCAGTTCCAACGTTCAGACAGACTATTTTGTTGTGGCTTGTAGGGGGCAGAGGACTCAAGCCGGACACCATGGGACTCAAGAAAGCGAGACGTGGGACCATTGAACTCACCACCACGGTCACTGCAAAACATGTGCAAGGACCGAAGACAAGCGTGTTCGGCCTGTGGGAGCCAGGACTCAAGGACGTCGGTGACCTCACTCTTGTGGTGCACGGCAAAAACCCAACGGTAGCGAGAGTGGTCATCGATGAGACATGGCACGTAACGGCCAAGGCCACTAAGAAAGTCCTGGGACAACAGGTCCATGACCTCGGCATGCACCAGATCAAGTGGGTGCAAGGTGGTGGATTCAGAGGTGGAGAATGGTGAGCGGTGCATTATGCCACAAGCGCAGTCAAGGCAAGTGGACGTGCAGGGAGGAGAGAAAGTGGCTGGGTCAAGGCCGTGTGCAGGTTGAAGGCAAAGAAGGCGCTGGATTGCGGCAGTGTGAATGTGACAGAGGCGACGATGCAGGAGATCAGCATGATCAGGGGACAATGAAGGAGAGACATGATCAAAAGCAGAGGCAGCAGAATGGGAGGGCAAAGTGAGCGGCACACGGAACAAGCGATCACAGCGCACACCACGCAACACGACATGGCCAGAAGAGCGGAGAGAGATGGAGGCAAGGCCGCAGTTGGACGAGAAGTCCATGTCCTGATCATCAACGGTGGTCACAGAGAGGAGGCTAACCTCAAGGTCAGGGACATACAGGACGTCTGGGAGGTAGACAGTGCCCCCGGGGCCAACAAAGCGGACGAAACCAACACCTTGAACAGGGAGAAGCTGGCCGGAGCCAGTTCGTACAAAACACACAGATTGAATGGGCCCGAGGGACACAAAGGAGGAACAACAAGAGGTCATGTGATGTGTGGCCCCGGAATCAATGATCCAGAGGCCAGGTGAGGCACGAGTGGAGGGAAGAACCAAGCAGAAAGCAACAGTTCCACGGAAGGAGGAAAGAGAGGGATGACCAAGACGTGAGGGGAACGTTTGAGACTGCCATTCTTCAATCCAAGCACGATCATCAGGCAACTCCCCTCGCACACCACCAGAGGCAGATCCACAGAGGGTAAGATCCGACTCACACGATGACACACGGGACAGGCCACTCACACTCTCACCTCCCTGAGAGCAAAGATGGAGAAGTTCTACTAGCCGACGCTCAAGAGTGCGCTCCTCGTCTCGACGATCAGAGGAACGCTCAGAGGAGCGATCAGATGAGCGGTCGGAGTAGTGGCCATCGTCACGAGCCCAGTGAGGAACGGAGTAGTGGGGACCGGGGGGTGGTAGAATGGAGGGCCAGACGGTGGTGGCACCTAGCCCCAGGGACTGGGTGCAGGTGGTGTTGGTTTGAGAGGAGCAAGGGTAGTAGACAGGGTCGAGGCTGATGAGGAGGATGAGGAGGACGCAACTGTCACGGTAGCAACAGCAGATGAGGCGGTGACGTCGGTTTGGGCCCTATGTGCACGCATGGAGGAGGCAAGGCGTGCATCATCGTGAGGGGCAGGACATCTGGGCGCGGAGTGGCCGGCGGCGCCGCAGTTCCAGTAGGTGACGTCAGCGATAGAGGAGGTAGAGCCATTGCCGCCACGCCCACCCCCACGCCCTTTGCCCCCACGACCACCTTGTCCGGAGCTGGAGCTACTGCCCCCCC
>SZWC01003327.1:126584-142057 GCA_023375785.1 Penium margaritaceum | reverse complement strand
AAAAAAAAATCATCTGTCCCGGAGAACCGGAGGCCCACGTGCGAAGGACGCCGGGAGGATCAGTCCCGACACGTGGTTGGCAAGCAGCGCACGGTGCGCGACAGCAATCAGCATGAGGCCGGCGCAAGGCGCTCAGACACAATAGGCACGCCTCCCCACTGCTTGCCACGTGGCCCCCATGGCTGGCGCGCACACGACACGGCTGTACGGCGACGACTCGCAGCAGCACCAGTCAGGCTGCCAAGCTTGCGATTCATCCGCCTGCGCGGAAGGTTGCAACGTCGTGTCAGGCCCGGTTCCGAAATGAACTTTTCGGGGTATGCTGTGGAAATCGATAACTTGCCGGTTCAAAAAAAGGCAGGAGGTAACGCGAAATTCGCCCTACTAGTTTGCGAAACGCCCCTGCCACAATGTGGAGGAAAACTCAATTCTAGCAGAGTTTCAAAAACAGCATACAAAATGTCAGATTTCTGGCGGGGCATACAAAAATGTCAAGTTTCTGGCGGGGCACGATAAAATGACAATTTTTCTGAGGGGCACACAAAAACTTCAAATTTTTCGTGGGGCACGCAAAACTGTCACATTCTCGTACGAGCACACAGAAATGTCAAAAAACGATCTTGTCACTTTCCGCTGGGGCACACAAAAATGTCAAGTTCGTCGTGGTTGCGCCACATCAGCATCACGTTGAACGATGTATTTTTTTAATATTCGTTAATTTTTGTACTTTCTTTCGTTGTACAGAATAGAAGACTGATCCTTTTGCGAAAAAACAATGAAGCACTTGAATATTCTCACACGACCAAACAAGACCCAAACTTTGAGTCCTATTCTTTGTCGCTCGCTTAAACATGCTCTAGTGGACATTCGCTACTGTTTCTTTGTTTCTGAAAACACAAAAATAGCATGGTTTTTGAAAGAGCACACCAAAAATGTCACATTTCAAATGTGCACACAAAATTGTCACATTTTATAAAGAGACAAAAATGTCATTTTCCGGGCACACAGAGTGACCTACTTTATAAACATGTTCCTCGATAACATTCCCAACACTTGGATTGAATCAATGCTCCTCACACACATCCACGAGTGTCCCTGTAACGATTATAGTTCTACTACCCACAATTTTTCATGTAACTTGTGAGGGGAATATCTTCCTTGTATGTCATCATATACAACATTATATGTGGCACCTGTTATAGTGATCGATAATAGTGCTGAGCGACAGGTTCGACATGTCGCAGTCCGATTAACAATCAGAGGTTTGTATGCGAAGTTACAGGTTTTTTTTCCCTAAATACCTGGGTGCTGCTCAACAGGGAATTTCTGATGTATAGGCCAGATTTAATTCTAGCATCCAAGTCCAAGGGGGGGAAAGGAGCCTGGATCTTTGTGTGTTGCATGCACAGCAAGGTTGTGCATGCGTGTCAGCCCAGCTTGGTCAACAGTTGCGCAGTGCAAGCAAGCACTGTTGGGTGCTTGACCCATACCAGTCGGGGTGGGGTACACCTGACTAGACTTTAAGGACCGCTTGCATCAGCATATGCAAGCAGAGCTCTGGAGCAGGGACCACTCTACATCAGGTGGTGCATGCACGACTCAGCATTACATCAACCACCACGTGCATGACTCAGCAGCTGCATGCGGAGCTAAGAGTGGGGACCGCCCTACGTCAGCAACAACATGCGCCACTCAGCAGCTAGGACCACTGCCAAGTTGCCAACATTCAGGAAGGTTCCTTGAGGAGGACGCTACGTGCCCTAGACTGGAAACATTCCTTGAGGAGGAATCTGGGACCTTCCAGCAGGAAGCTTCCTCTGGGCAGAGTGCAACTGGTCAACTTGCCAGGATCCCAATACAAAAGCAAACTAGACTGAATCAGTCTAGTAACTCAGCAGTAGCAAGGAACTCCAATATCAACTCCAACGACTAGCAGTCCATCTCTGGCAGATAATGCCTCCAGACCAAGACTCCGCAGTCGCTCTCATCTCAAGACCCCAGTAAGCCTGGCAGCAGTCTGCCACCCTGGGTAGGAGGACGCCCCTGACTACCTGAAGGCCTAACTACCTCGCTCTGGTGGCTAGACAACGTGCAAGACTCAAGCTGCCTAGCTTAAGCTCTCTTACTTGACGTTGCCCATCTATGGGCCAGGGCTTGTGTCTAGGCGTGAGAGCCCACAGTTAGTGTCTAACCTCAGCTCTGCTTTACAGAGCTCATTCTGTCTGGATAGTCAAACTGTTGGAGTCTCCCTCTATCAACCTAGTGTGTTTGGCAGTGCTCTGTCAGCCTGGTTAAGAGGGTCTAAAAGTTGTGTATCTTGCTGGAGTTCCCCTTTGACGACCTAGTAAGTCTAGCAGTGGCTGCCAACGTGGAGAGGAGGCTGCCTTGACAACTTGGAGGCTATTTCACATAAGAGTATGGTGACCATGCTGAAACCCTTGCAACGACAGCCTTGACGGCCTAGGAAGGTGTCGCGCCCATGGATGGGGCAGGTTGTGTCAGAGCATTGAGTTGATCTGTGTTTCGTGGCAGTTTCCCTGTACCATACTTGTACTTGCTTGTCTGTTTAATTACAATTTTGATTCCAGTCTTCCACTTTCGCACATTGGAGTACAGGGTTCACTTGCTGGATACAGAGATCCTAGATAGTAGCAAGACCTTCTTGCTGTATCAGAGCACGCGGTGACTTTGTCATAGCAGGCTCCAAAAACCCCAACATGGTATCAGAGCACAAGGACATCTGAGCATAGTGAACATGCAATTAGAGCAGCAGACTCATGCCGTCAAGAAGAAGCAGCAGCTATAGGCCAAGCTTCAAAGGATGACAACGACTGTCATCACTCACCAATGGCAGGGTGAGCGCGTGACGTGGCGACCCTGCACACACAAAGATATTGAGGATGCTTTGAGCAATCTCAATGTGGAGAACCTACACGTAGACTCTCAACAGTTTAATGGCCTCTCAGCGCCAGGCTTATGTTTGGACCAAGGATGTGGTCCAAGGAGAGAGCAAGTAGTAGCTGAGGAGGCAAAGCGCTCAAGAGAGGAGGTGCTTTGAACAAGTGCACGCTAAGATAACGTGCGTGCAAATGAAGTCTTGCGGCAGTAGTTGATTGACACAAGTTTTGAAGCTCACTGTCCACAGCTTCAGCAGTAGTTGTCCCAGACTCAACAGCAGTTGCATCTTCAACATCAGCTTCGACTGGAACAACTACCATCGTCATCAACTACATCAGTCCTACAAGCAGATGTGGCACAGTTCATGCCACAAGATCTCATGCCATTGCAAATTCCAGTGATACGATCTGCAACATCAAGCATGATACAAATTTGCGTTGTTCAGCCACAACACGCTACAACGGAGGTGTCATCCGTGGCACTCGTACCACGGCTGTTGGATATAGGTCAGCATGAGACAACTAGGCAGCAAGCTTTCAAGCATGAAATAATAGAGCAACGGTAGCAGATTGGCAAGAAACAGCTCCTTTGCCAACGGGTTCGGCATACTTGTGAGCTGCTAGCTGCCCAGGCAGCTCAACCCAAAGGTTAGTTGACCAGATCCAACAACAAAATGAGGCCTTGCGGCTGAATAAGAATTCATCAACGTCACATAAGCTATCTGCATGACTGCCACAACTCAGTTCTCCTCTAGACATGCCAGACCGTGTCTATCCTCAGGAGACAAACTCACCTTCATCTGGTCATGGAGGAAGCATGCAGACGCTTGTAACATTCCTTGAAGCATCCAGAACAGCACAATTGTAACAGTCAAAGCATGTAACGGTACGACCAGGCTTTCAAGCGCCACAAGCAGCAGCTGACAACAAGCAGTGGTACTTTACGAATACCCACGTGATGATGTCACGAGGGTGGGCATCACTCCAAGCACTGCTTTGCGAGTCGCAAGCAAGGAAGCCATCGGCAACAGCCCAGGTTGCCAGAGAGCCAGGGCAAGCTGTCTTGCAGGAGCTCATGGAGGGTGGAGTGGTGACCGAGGAACCAGAATGCCATGAGTAGTGTGAGAGCGGCAAGCAGCAGCCGCAAGAATAGTGCCTCCTTGAAAGAAAAGTGTCCGCACTAGTGGTCACAGGGTTGGATGCCTTACCAAACGTCCACAAGTTGACCAATGAAGCACATAGAAGCTTCGCATCAGAGACAGAGTTCTCATGGTGCATCCAACAGAAGAGAACCCAGCAGTTGAATACTGACGGTGGAGGAGAGCAGCTGAGGTGGATGTGCCTTCAACAGCAAACAAAGGTTCACATGAGCCTCAAAGCACGTGACAAGTTGACTCCTCATCAGCTTGTACGGACCCAACGCGACAGCAGCATGCACTGCGGACGCAGCAAGCAGCCAAGAAGAAGCCAGCCTATGACGTGCAAGAGTAGCAGTAATGCAGCTAGTGCTCGTCCATGAAGCCACACCTACATGGGAGCTCAAAGAATGAGCTAATGAGCTACAGTTGTATCAACAGAGCATCGGTACAAGAGGAAGAAGCATGGTGGCAGCTCCGTGGCAGCCCACCACCATCGGCGCTGCATTGACAAGCGCACCAAGACAGAGAGAATCGTTAATAGTTGCACATGTGCTTCTCATAACCACAAACCCGATACATGATGCGGAGCCGGCAGCAGCAGAGGAAGAAGAAGAAGAAAAAGAGAAGAGCATCTGTGCAAATAATAAAGGGGGATAACATCCCAAAGCACCATATTGTTGTAGCATCAAAACCGGCAAATGCAACAGAAGCACAAGTGCAGCAGAGTTTCATGATGTAGTGGGGCAACCAAAGTCAAGGTGTGCAACACTGTGGTCGTGCACATCATCATGGTGCTGCTCAGCAACAGCAAGCAGGTGTGGATCCAAAGGCAAAGGAAAGCCAAAGGAAAAACTTGCAATGGCAATGATCCCCTTAATGAGAGCACATCGATCTCTCCATCTTTAGACTTGATGACTATAACATCAACAAGGATGCATTTTGCATCCGAGGAGACCTCTGCCCTCCTTTAGGCACCCGAGTGCATTAAAACTCCTGAGAACATGTGCAGAGAAGCACGTCGGAATCGACCATAGCTGTAGCAGCCTTGAAAGTGCAAGCAATAGCTTACCTTGTCAAAGGAACGACAAAGGATATTCAAGAGTGAGGGGAAGGGAGAGCAAAGGTTTTCGTCAAGCCTTGAAGCAGCTCGCAATGCAACGTGATGAGAAGTAGACCAAATCATGTCGAAGCGGCAAGTGGATGCAGTAAGCCCACCTACTGTCAGGTGGCGTATACAAACAGATCAGTTGTGCTCCATGACAAAATCCTGCCAGGGCGACAGGTGGATGCATTAAGCCCACCTTGTGTGAGGTGGCATGCACAAATGGAGCAGTTGCGCTCCCTGATAAAATCATGTCAGGATGGTAGGTGGAAGTAGTTAGCCCATCTTGACGAAGGCGACATGCAAGGAGACTGGCGACATGCGCAATCTGCTCACAGATGCTCAATACCAGATTCTGCATCCTGTCAAAATTTGTGACAGAGACGTTTGACCTTTAGAGCATTCAAGGACCTCGTTCTCGGATTTCCACCTGAAGGCAAAGTTGGTGGAGGGGCAAGTTTACTCCTCACTGTCAAAAGTCACACATCGGGAACGGTGTCCTCACTAGCAACTGATCTCACAACAGGACGTAGCAACAATGCAGCAGTCGGAGCAGTTGTCGGAGTGAAGGCGAGGAGTCCGAGTTCCGGGAACGACCTTGGAGCAGCTCGTTGCAACCACGAGGTACATGGCGAAGCTCGTCCGTTATGCAGATTGGAGCTTTTAGCCGACCTCGTGTGAGGTGCCTTCTGGAAGGTGGAAGCAACAACCAGCAGTAAAAGCAGTAGTTTAAAAAAAAGGAGACGTCCCTGGTCTGCTGCGTGTAGCCTAGTTGAAATTGAATGAAATGCCGAAATGCATATTTTATTTCGGCAGCCTTGGAAACCCGTTTCGGGTCTCCTCTCCCTAAGGAAAGGATTGGAGGGCGGGGTTACCTCCCGCCGCCGTGGACCCTCCTTCACCCGGTGTTGTAGTAGTAGCCGAAGTAGCAAAGCAGTGGCAACAGCTGGAGAAGCAACAACCGGCAGCTGCAAGTAACTGCTTTAATTCTCGTCGTAGCAGCTCTTGTCGCACTGTTCTTACACTGGAGTTGACTGCTTACGGTGGCGTGACGTGCTGACATGGACACCACAAAAATAATGGTGTGGGCATTGAACTGTGGATGGGGAATGCGGCTGCAGCAGGACCAGCTGACTGCCCGCAAGTTGCGTAACGAAACAGACAGCCAAAAAAAAGAAGTGAAAGCTTGCTCTTGTGAGCGAAACAGGGGCTGAAGGAGGGGGGGCACCGAGCGAGGGGGGGAGGTGGAGCGACGTCGCACCAGCTCGCCGCAATGGTGACCTGGCCTAAATGCATGCCGCGACGGCAAGCACCGTCGCGGCAAGGCCCTGCCACGACAGTAGGCTAGCGCAAAGCCCCCTGCTGCGACAGTAGGGAGACTGGCCAGCGACCAGTGAGTGAGGCCTCGTGCGAGGCCTCTGCTTGAGAGGACCAGCCGAGAAAAGAAAAACAAAAGGAGTGGCGGAGTGCCACGCGCAAGCAGCGCGGGCCCCAACAGTGGCCGTGGCCGTGGAGTGAGGAAACGAGCGAGCGGCAAAATCGGCTCAACGCAACCAACAGGCTGCGAGAGAAAAAGAAAAACAAAATGGCAAGAGGCCAGGCAACGATCGGATGCGACGGGGGCCCTAATCGGGCAGCCCAACCAGGGTGGACCCACCCAAAAAGTTGCAGCTGAAATCTAGCCACGATGGCAACAAGCACCAAGAAATGGTGGTACCGCTGCCGAGGACGCCATGGGAGTGCAACGAAGAATTTCCGGGTCTACAAACTGACCAAGAATGGACATGGGGCACGATGCCTGCCCCAACCATGGCGAGATCAGACCAAAGCACCTGAGAGCGTCTGAAGTAAGTGGCAGAAGTAGCCAAGGAGAGTTGTCAGAGCAGGTGGCTGGAGCAACAGGGGGAGCAGAAGGCAGCAGCATCAGAAAAATAAGACTGGCGGCGGGCTTTTATACTCGCTGGCCAGGGTGGCTGTAGCAGGTTGGCAGTCCAAGCAGGCGGTCCCAAGCAGAGGTCCCGCGTCACAAGCGTCTCGTCACTGGAAGCTTCTAGAGCCTTCCACTGCACAGCCAAGCCCGTGCATATGAGACACGGTGGCTTGGGCTGTGGGAGGTTGCTTCTGCATGAAGCAATCTCGGTGGTGAGTGGGCAGGTGAACCCAGGCTCACCCAATATTATTCTTTTTACTCCACCCAACTTTCTCCAACCAGACTACGGCCCCGACAAAACTCAAGAAAGCTTAGAATGAGCCATTCTAAAGGCCATACTCAACCGATTCTTGCCTCGTTGTTTCCTAAAAAATTCCCACGAGCCGGAGAACACCCAAGAGCAGCCCGGAAGTCTCTTCTGATAGGAGACTTCTTTTTCGGGCAGCTGAAACCTCCACCGATCACTCATTTCTCCACTAAAAAAATACGACAGTCTTCGCATTCATGAGCGCACCAATCGAGGGGGAGTGTTGCACTGAGCTATAATTGCGCTGAGCGACAGATTCAACATGGCGCAGTCGGATCGACAATTGGAG
Source organism: Penium margaritaceum (assembly GCA_023375785.1). NCBI lineage: Eukaryota > Viridiplantae > Streptophyta > Zygnematophyceae > Desmidiales > Peniaceae > Penium > Penium margaritaceum. The sequence goes on along the minus strand of SZWC01003327.1, from coordinate 134,393 downwards.
GTTTGTACACGAAGTTACGGATTCTCTTATCTGTAAGTACCCGGGTTGGGCTTCACAGCGAATTTCTGATGTAAAGGCCATATTTAATTCTGGCATTCAGGTCCAGGGGGGGGGGAGGAGCCTGGATCTTTATGTGTTGCATGCACAGCAGAGCTTTGCATGCCTGCTGGCCCAGCTTGGTCAGCAGATATGCAATTCATGCAAGCACTCTTGGGTACTTGACCATACCAGTCAAGTTGGGGTACACCTGACTGGACTTTAAGGACCACTTGCATCAGTACATGAAAGCAGAGCTCTGGAGCAGGGACCACTATGCATTAGGTGGTGCATGTACGACTTTGCATTGCATTAACTACCACATGCATGACTCAGCAGCTTCATCAGCTACTACATGCATGACTCAGCAGCTGCATGCGGAGCCAAGAGTGCGGACCGCCCTGCGTCAGCAGCAACATGCGCCACTCAGCAACTAGGACCACTGCCAAGTTGCCAACATTCAGGAAGGTTCCTTGAGGAGGAAGCTGCGTGCCTTGGACCGGGAAGATTCCTTGAGGAGGAGGCTTCGACTTTCCAGCATTAAGATTCCTCTGGGCAGAGTGCAGCTGGTCAACTTGTCAGGATCCCAGTATAAAAGTAGACTGGACATAGTCAATCCAACAACTTAGCAGTAACTCAGCAAGCAACTCCGACATCAACTCCAACAACCAGCATTCCATAAGTGCCAGACAACGCCTCCAGACCAAGACTCTGCGGTCGCTCTCATCTCAAGACCCCGGTAAGCCTGGCAGCAGTCTGCCAGCCTTGGCAGGAGGACGCCCCTGACTACCTGAAGGCCTAACTACCTCACTCTGGTGGCCAGGCTACGTGCAAGACTCAAGCTGCCTAGCTTAAGCTCTCTTGCTTGACGTTTCCCATCTGTGGGCCAGGAGTTGTGTCTAGGCGTGAGCCCAGAGTTAGTGTCTAACCTCAGCTCTGCTTTACAAAGCTGATACTGTCTGGACAGTCAAACTGTTGGAGTCTCCCTCTATCAACCCAGTGTGTTTGGTAGTGCTCCGTCAGCCTGGTTAGGAGGATCTAGAAGCTATGTATCTTGCTGGAGTTGCCCTCTATGGACCCAGTAAGCCTGAAAGCACTTTGCCAGCTTGGCTAGGAGTGTCAGAAGTCCTCTGACGACCCGATAAGTCTAGTAGTGGCTGCCTGCGTGGAGAGGAGGCTGCCTTGACAACCTGGAGGCCATTTCACCTGAGAGTATGGTGACTGTCCTAGAACCCTTGCAACGAAGGCCTTGACGGCCTAGCAAGGTGTTGCGCCCTTGGATGGGGCAGGTTGTGTCAGAGCATTGAGCTAAGCTGTGTTTTGTTGTTGTTTCCCTGTACCATGCTTGTACTTGATAGTCTCTTCAATTACAAGTTTGATTCCAATCTTCCACTTCCGCACATTGGAGTACAGGGTTTGCTTGCTGGGCATAGAGATCCTGGACAACAGCAAGACCCCCTTGCTGCATCACAGCACGCGATGACTTTGTCAGAGCAGGTTCCAAAAAACCCAGCAATACCATAATAATGTAATCAATATTTGTGTACGATTACATACAAGGAAGGTATTCCCCTCACAAGCTACATGAAAAGTGTGGGTAGTAGAATTCTAATTGTTACAAGGACACTCTTGGATGTGTGTGAGAAGCATTGATTCAACCCAAGTGTTGGGAATATTATCGAGGAATATGTTTATAAAGTAGGTCACTCCGTGTGCCAAAAAATGATATTTTTGTCTCTTTGTAAAATGTGACATTTTTGTGTGCACATTTTCTATGTGACAATTTTGTCTGCCCTTCCAAAAACCATGCTATTTTTGTGTTTTCATAAAAAAAAGAAACAGTAGTGAATGTCCACTAGAGCATGTTCTAGCAAGCGACAAAGAATAGGACTCAAAGTTCGGGTCATGTTTTGTCGTGTGAGAATATTCAAGTGCTTCATTCTATACTCGCAAAATGATCAGCTTTTCATTTCTTACAACGAGAGAAAGTACAAAAAGCAACGAAATACTAGAAAAAAATTACATCGATGAATGTAACGCTGATGTGGCACAACCACGACGAACTTGACTTTTGTCGTGCCCCTCGGGAAAGTGACAATATCATTTTTTGGCTTTTTGTGTGTGCCCCTTCAAAAGTTTGACATTTTGTGTGCCCCACAAAAAGTGGACATTTTTGTGTGCCCCTCATAAAAGTTGTCATTTTTGCCTCCCCGCAAGAAAATGGACATTTTTGTGTGCCCCACCAGAAATCTGACATTTTTGCATGCCCTTTTCAAAATCGTGCTAGAATTGCGTTTTCCTCCACAATGTGGCAAGACGGTTTTCCGCGAGCCTTGTGGTTTTGTGGCAGCGCTCATATCATTTTGGCCAAGTGTTTTGTCTCCCCACAGTGACAAACTCTGGACCTCGAATTGCCACGTGCATCAACTTGGACACTTGTGTCCAAGTTGGCCTGGTTTTCCCCATCGTGGCGCACCAAAACTAAACGTGCAGCCTCCACGTGTCAAGATGGCCGACGTTTTTCCTATTCGAAAGTTTCATAGTAAGTCGTAGAAAGGCGTAACTTCTTTGTTTAGCATTAGGAGCACCTCGCTACATTTAGTCTATTAGTTACAAGTACAAAGGTAGAAACCCAAGCCGCCCGACTCTTAACTTCAGAGTTAGGCCTTAACCCGGAGGAAAACGATTCCCCCCATCACAAGAGCCTCACACACTTGACGACCGGTACGCGAGGTGAACAGCAGGGTGCACGAGACGTTGCGAATATTCCCAGCCCTAGATCATAACCAATCAGTTCATTTTGGAACCACGCCTCACTTGTCTCTTACAGGCAATCTAAAAAAGGTCCACTGTGTCATTGATCATCGTAACAGTATGTAGATGATGAATAGGTAAGAGGGGGAGAACCAGCGCTATGGTTTTGGCCCATGACACACCGTACGAACTCACAAGAAGTCGCAATTTGCTGAGTTCATAAGGCCGATCAACTAGTTCATCGCAAACCGCGTGAAACGTGCTCAATTCTCTCAATGGCGCACACTTTACCGTGGCCAGGTTCATTCAGCATAACTGTGACACCATCCGCTTGCAAGTAGCATGCATACTTTGAAATTTCTCTTTTTCCATTCTCGTCAAAGTGGACTGACGTCGTACATGAAATGATGTGGCTCGCTTCGATGACGTTACTATCCAAGTATAGACAAACGAATTGAGCCAAGGGCCGTTCGGCCGACATCTTTGTGTCCAAAAATTCCATGATCGTGGAGAGTTGCGAGGAGTTGCTATACCCCGAGGGGTGTATCAACAGTCTAGCAACTTGTCAATGGTGCCCAACAGTGTGCGCGTTAATCAAGCGGTGCAACACAACCACATGGGTCAACGCTGACAGTCTCGCGTCAAGAATTTTCTGAAAGTTTTTGCCAGTGCCTACGCGCCGAGGCGAGTTGCTATGTGCTCCGGTGTGACCGCAGATGCCCAACAACAACCTCCAACTCATCATTTTCTAAAGACAGGGAACTCATAACGCAACTCAGAGTTGTTGTGGGGCTGTGTGACACTAGCGTTTGCTGGTGATTTTCTCACTGCACCTAATTGGACCATGGGAGGCGGTGCAGCGAGGGCGTTTGCAAGCACTCACAAACGATTGGGATTGTGCCAAAACACTTTTGCATAATCACAAGAGAAATCAAAGCTTCCCCATCGATTTCTCATGGTTCTATTGCCAAGTGTGCCTACGTGGCAAGGTTCCTAATGTCTTGGAAACGACATAACTGTGGCAAAAGGAATAATTGATGGTAATACGGACTGTACGGACGTTAGTTTAAAACCATGTTTGAAAGCAAAATTAAGATAATTGAAGCGTATGTTTATGGTTGAAGAGGGGTGTCGCACGAGTCAGAAAAGAGTCTGATTTGCATGCAAAGCTTTGCTCCTCACTTCGCTTCAAGATGCACGGTGTTGAGCGTCGCAAGACGGAGTTGGACATCTGTCCACAAAATCAGGACAAAGCTCCATCAATCTAGGAAAAGTAGACCTCCAAAAATCAAGGGTATGGCATGCAACTCCTGCTGATTGGAACTAATTCCCTCTTGAGAGCATAATCAATGGAGAATCATAATTCAAGTGGGAAATCAAGGAAACCCCATAATCATTAGCCAAGTCAAAGCACCAATTCACCCCCATAATTGAGGAGCATGATGCGCATAGGCATTCTTGGGCATGGGAATTCTTGTCCTTACATTCTTGGACTACCGGTTTTCCACCTCCGTGTGGCATATAGGTCACACGGTCAAACCTCTAGTGTTTGGTCCCAAAGGACCTGACACATTCGATGAATTTCCACATGTGATGACAGAACTATGAAGGCATACATCAACCATTCGATAGACTTCTAAAAACTCTTTGATATTCTCAAAACCTCCTGACTTCGAGGCGGAGTTTCTTAAATTAGCTTCTTAGGATAGATTTGGATGGCATCGCATTGGTCATGATGTCCTTGACATATTTGCAACTGCTGTTTTTGCGTTTTGTCTCTTGCGTACAACTGCAAAAGTTGTGCGTCCGGTGGCTGTCCTCGGCTTCTACAGGGACGCTCGATTGCTTGGTTGTGCAACGTGGGTAAGGCTCACATTGTGCACCTGTCTATAGCTGGAGGATGTTGCACAGTTGTGCGATTCAATCCAAAGTTACCCTTACCATTATCTCGATCAGGACGTAGATAGCTCATACGGATGTGAAGCAAGATAGATGACGATTCAAGAAATGGGAAAAGGGAAAAAAAGTATATTTAGTAGTATGTGTATTTCCATTACATGTGGCATATGTCAAAAACATACACTAGCAAGAGATAGGATAAAAAATGTCTGGGGTCTTGGGCCCCTGGGTTGAGTGTTGCATGTGATGCCACGTTGTGATTGGTCCCTTTGAGAAACTTCACCAAAACTTTGGGGTTCTCAAGAGTATTGAGGCGTGGGTTTATGAAACCCCCGTCGACGAGAATTGACCAAAGAGTATCAAAATGTCGATAAGGTTTGTGATTTTGTTTCAACATTTCTTGAAAGTGGTCGAATGTGTCCATGACATTAAAACTGGAATGTCGAGAGTCACGGCAGACGGCCAAAATGCCCTCGACTGATTGGCGTAAGTATTCTGATGTCGACGCATGGTGGGCCAAGAATGTGATGAAAAAAGTGCCACTAGATGATTTTATGGACTAATGTATGCCTAGGATGTAATCCCCCCCTCCCTTTTTAGTCGCGACATCCTGGCGCATTAACAGACGTAGGCCGGTGACGCCTATAGTGGTCATCGATCAGATTACGGATTTCTTTTTTTTGTAAGGGTCCCAGTTGTGCGTGACGTTTGTAGCCATGCCACTTGACTAGATACTTGGTTTTTTTCCATGTTGTCGATGTCCAAGGATGTCCTCAATGACATTGTTGTGCATACGGTCCTACCACTAGTATGTTTCCAAAAACTTGAGAGTCTTTTCTTCACTAAAGTGACCACCTAGACCGGAGTCATAGAATTCCTCCAATCCTCTGCAAGTCTTCGTTACGAGGACTTGGCGAGTGAGGCATCGTCTCCATTGTGGTTCGTCAATCCATGACTTAGTTCTATCATACCCACCGAATCCTCATCTCCTTTTGTGAAGACTCTCGCGAGGTACAGGCCTTATTTGACGAGTAGCGTAATGTTCTCAGCCATTAATTTCAGTTGTCAAATCAGAGAAACCGATACATTCATTTTTCTATTCCATACTTGATGCAGTAGTCGGAGTAAGACCAAAGGGAATCCAGCCATCAAAGTTGTCAACAACTCATAGTTGGCTCAGTCTTGAGATGTTTGAATACGTGGTGGTCTGTACAAACTGTAAATGTCTGGTTTTATAGATAGCATCGCCATGTCCTCAATGTGTGCACGACCGCAAGCACCCTTTTGTTATGTACGGCATAGTTTATATCGGGCCTGCACAGGTTTTGCAACGCATATGCAACCAGTTATTCTCCACCATCATTATCTTGCAAGAGGATGGATCCAATTGCCTTATCAGATGCGTTGTTTGCCACGATTTAGTCCACCCTTGGATCCGCCAATTATAGGGCTAGCGCCAATGTCAAAGCGTTTAAACAATAACCACATGCTTCTTGTTTGCTCTTTCCATTTTCCACTCGGTAGTTTTTTAAGTGAGATCAGGGAGATATACTCACATCCAAGCGTACTCATTTATAAATCAACATAAGTAGTTGCACAAGCTGAAGTATACATGTACATACCGAATATTGGTTGACGTCGGTCAATCAACAACTGCCTCCACATTCTGCCGACCCATGGTGATCCATTCGCCGGTCATGATGTGGCCTAAAAAATCATTCAAACGGTGGCCAAATTCATGTTTGGAGAGTTTCATGTAGAACTTATATGTTTTCAAGAATTTTACAACTCTTTTTGAATGTCCACTGTGGTCCTCGGGGGTGTGGTTGAACATCCGGATGACATGAAGACAAAGAACAAAGCCGTCCAGCTACGACCAAAAATTTGTTCATTGCCGCCATAAATATTACGAAGGCAGTTGTGTGTCTAAACTAGATGAATTTGAACTCAAAGTGTCTGTTTTTGGTGCAGACTGTAGTCTTTCAATGTCCCTATTGGATACGCAAATATGATGATGACCATTACAAAGGCTGAAATCGGTGAAAATGCATGTCCCACACTGTTGGTCAAAGATTCCGTCTGGTTGAGGAGGGGGGGCAGTGGTTCCCGATGATGATGTTTCTTTAATACTTGGTAATCCATGCACATTTGTGTCCCTCTATATTGTTTTTCATACAAAGTATAGATGTCGCTTAGGATGGCATAGATGGCATGGTGAACCCCTGACCGAGCATCTCAATCTACTACTTTTTTTGTTCAGTCAGCTCATGGTTGCTCATCCGATCAATTCCTTCGACAGTTGATATGCTCCCAGGCTTTAGGTCTATCCGGTGATCAACGTGTCATTGTGGAGGTAACTCTTGGGACAGTTTGTCGGGGAAAACCCTTGAAAACTCCTTGATGAGAGATGAAAACTCCTCAAAGTTTATTGCGATCTTGTTTAGTGTCGAGATGGGTGGTGTTGCATCTACTCTCTCTGTCTCTTCTGCTTCCTCCATTTCCACATGGATAAGCAACGTTTATGCTCTACGGTACAAACATCATTTGGCCATACGTAACGATATCAGCTACGTGGAGCATTTTGTGACTGTTAAAATTGCTTTTTCTTCTTCCTCCTCTCTTACTCTTCGTGACCTTCATTGTGTCGTGGGTCGCTCGATCAGAGGCACTTATTGGATTTTTCCAGTAATGCTAACATGTACTACTCTGCTCCTCCAATTGACCAATGGACTGCGTTGGTATATGAAGGCTCACAATAGAATGATTTTGCTGTCACTCATTGGACAAGCCCTCCAAACCATTACCCTACTGATCGTTAAATTTGATTTTTTCAAATTTAACAATTTGGTGATTGTTAAATTCGTTCAGATTTTGACCGGTTGGAATTATTTTGGTGATCAGTTTCAATTCGTCAAAATGCTGCCCCTGCTCATGAAATTTGGCAAGCGCACGTGGTCAGGTCCTCGACGTGGCTGAACTTTGAATTTGAAATTTCAAAGGTAGGTTGCGCCACCACGTGCCGCGTTGACGCACTCTGAATCTGACAGCCAAGTGCTGGGACCGGCGCTCGGATATCAGATTCGCGACTGCGATTGTGATAAAAAGCCCTAAACGACGAGT
>SZWC01003327.1:108136-123051 GCA_023375785.1 Penium margaritaceum | reverse complement strand
CGCATCAGTTTAAGATGAGACGGATTCCCCATTCTACTATTGCCATCCGGCTAAAGGCCTGTTGGTGTGAAGTGGGTGTTCAGGGTGAAGATGAAGGCAGATGGCGGCATCGACAAATTCAAAGCGCGCCTGATTGCAAAGGGGTTCTCACAGGTGGAAGGCAAGGATTTCTTTGAAACCTACGCACCTGTAAGCCGTGATACCACAGTGTGTATCATGCTCGCCATTGCAGCAGTCCAAGACTACGAGGTGCAGTAGTTTGACGTCAAGAATGCCTTTCTGTATAAAGAAATGGACACTACTGTCTACATGAAGCAGCTAGAAGGGTATGATGAAGGTAGCGGAAGAGTGTGCAAGCTCGTCAAGAGCTTGTACGGGTTGAAGGAGAGTCCTCTTCTTTGGTACCGCAAGCTGCAAAGTCTCCTTGAGTCTTTGATCTTCCATCCATCAGCCTACGACGAATGCTTGTTCCTACATTTACAAGCGAAGGACAAGCGTCCAAACTGCTACGTTCTTTTTTACGTGGACGGCATTGTGATCATCGGCCCATAGACACACTTCATCCACACAACTGCATGTGCAATGGCACAAGAGGTCAATGTGACCTTGATGCCGAGCTTTGAGTAATGCCTTGGTATGAGCATCAAACACAACCGCTTTGAACGCACGCTCAAGCTGTCTTAGCAGTCTTATGCAGCCAAAGTCTTTGAACGATTCAAAGTCCCTGATCGTTGCGTTTCGACTCCCCTAACACAGCAGGAGTTAATCCATCAAGGACAAAGGGGGAGAAGTGAGACTGACAATCGGAGAAGAGTCTGTTCTCTCATGCATGCTGCAAGCTGCACTCGACCAGACCTACAGTTTGTGGTGAGCAACTTGGCGCGTGGGAGTGAGAAGTGCAGTGAAAGGGCTTGCAAGGAGCTGGACCGTGCACTCGGGTACTTCTGGTCTACGGCTGACACAAGGTTGGTCTTCGGCTCGTCAAGCGACCTGGAGCTGAACTGCTATGTGGATGCAGATTTTGGCGGTACAGAGGAGGACCACCAAAGCACCGAATGATTTTTCTATCTTTGTGTCGGATCGGTTGTTTCGTGGTCAAGCAGGAGATAGAACAATATCACACTTAGTCCGGCTGAAGCTGAGTATGTCGCGGCGACAGCAGCAGCTCAAGAGGTCACCTACCTGAGGAACATCCTTCATGACATTGGTTTTCCTCAACATGGTTCAACACTAGTTTACTTTGACAACAAATCAGCCATCGACCTTGCAAACTCTACAAAGTTCCAAGGGCACACAAATCACATTAACATCCGCAGCCACTGGATTTGCGCGGAAGTTATTGACCACACGATCATCCTTAAGCACGTTCCAAGAACATCACGAGCACTAGATTCTTGACCAAAAGTGTCCCAAAGGACATTTTCCAGGGGTGCATCGAGAAATGTGGACTTGCGCAGAGTGCCCACTCATAGTATCCCCTCAAGAAAGGCAACCTGGGAGAGATGCGGCAGTCCAACACTTGCACCAACACCATTGATGATCTCTGCACACAGAAAAATGGAGGTTTGTGCCTTATGGTGTGCGATACAATGTTTGTGGAGCATGCAGCAGAGATCTAGAGCCGTCAAGAAAATTCATCTGCAGCACAAAATGCCCAAGTAGCAGTTTGAGTTCTTTCATCACTGACAGACTCAGTCACGCTCAGTATCGACATGACATCCGAAAGCTTCAAGCCTATTCTCCCTCATCAGCTTGCTACAACAAGTCATTTATGCTCCCAGGCAACCAGCAGCTTCAATCACCCAGTTCAGTCCCCTGCTTCGTTACGAGACCTACTCCTGTCTCCAATGTTTCTGGAAAGTTTTTCTTCTGAGGACTCAGTTCGGTCCTCAAAGAAAAATAAAAACATAGCAGCGTGGACGGGAAAAACGGAGCAAAAAAGGGGTCGCGAGCAGTTTTTTTGCGATAAGGGTGAGCGAGTGAAGCAGCGATCACAGCAGGCGAGCGAAGCAGGGCTTCACGGCGGAGAAGATGGGGCAAAAGCAAAGGGGGGGGGGGGCGAGCTGCGAGAGGGGCAGGGACAGCAACAAGCAACAGGCCTGCCACGACGGCAGGCTTGGCAGCAAAGGTGCCTGCCGTCACGTCAGGCAGCGAGGGCAGCGAGCAAACGAGCAAGATGGAGGCAAGCAAACTCGCGAGTTCGCCCGCCAAAGGGATGGCAAGCGTGCTCTGGACTCCTGTTTGCCTTCCACAAACCCCCTCCACTATGTGACACAACCTGGAGAGCGGGCTAAGAAAAGGATGAGGTTGGCGGCCAAAAAAAAACGGTTTGCGGGAGACAAAGAGTTTGGTGCGATTTTCTCACTCGACAAGCAGTTCCGGTGAGAACAAACAGGCTCCCAGCGAGCGGCAAGCTAGTGACGCAACCCCGACTCCTGCAACAGCTGCCAAAATCACACACATCCTCAGTGAAGCTATTCAGCGCCGACTTCGCAATCGTGAGAATAGAAATGACATCGGCAGCGCAAAAATGGCAGTTTATACACCTCCAGCAAGTCGAGAACATGAGGGGGAGAGAAAAATCTTATTTTCTTCTCTCTTAGTGACTTCTCCACCCAATGGAAAGCAGCAGAGAAGCTTCCAAGCAAAGGGCGAGTCAACCAGAGCGCCCCTTCATGCAGCAACATGCGTCGAAAACACCCCTACGCGTTTTCTTGCAGCAGAAGTCACCGGAATTCGACCGAGACGACCAGAGACGCCACCAAATACTTTTTTTATTGCAAAAAAAAGATGGCGTAGAGAGCGACATCAAGAAGATGGCGTTCTACTATGGGCACTTAGAGTTCACGGTCATGCCGTTTGGACTTACAAATTCCCCAACTTTTTTATGGCAGCAATGAAGAACATTTTCCAACCATACTTGGACGATTTATTCGTGGTGCATCTTGACGGAATTCTAGTGTACGGCCGCACCCAAGATGAGCAATATGGACATCTTTGAAAATTCCTCAAAGTTTCATAAAGAGATAAACTTTTCAGAAAAATCTGGAAATGCGACTTCGGTCGGCGCTCAATCGAGTTTTTGGGCCACGTCATCAATGGTGGGCGAATCACCATGGACCCACAAAAGGTGGTAGTAGTCGTTGGTTGGCCGATGCCGACCAACGTTTGAGAAATTCAGATTTGTCTCATTTTTTGCAATTACTACTAGCGGTTTGTATGGGAGTACGCCCGAGTGTCAATGTCTCTTTTCAATCTCACTCGAGAAGAAAAAAAGTGGTGGTGGGGAGACAACAAATAAGAAGCATTCACTGCTTTGCAAAAAGCTCTGACCTTGGTGCCGGCCCTACAATTAATGGACCCAACGGTCCACTACATCATGGCCACAAATGCGTCAGACCGAGCCATTGGCGCAGTCCTCCTACAAGACCATGGCAATGACGAGCAACCAGTTGGCTACATGTCTCAAAACCTGCAAGGACCGGAACTCAACTACGCCGTACACGAAAAAGAAATGCTGGCGGTCGTGCACGCGTTCAAGACACGTGGCTCTCTAGGTGTTACCTTGCATTTCGCTCATGCATTGTGGGCATGGACCACCATGCGTTAAAGCATTAGAAGATGCAGCTAGATCTCAGTCGAAATCAGACCCAATGGATGGATTTCCTTAAATCCGGGTTTGACTACGGCATCGTGTACCTGCCCAGAGAAATCAACCCGGCGGACACACTCAGCCACCGACCAGATTTGATGACTGATGTGGCAATGCTATAGCTACAGTGATACCCATACCCCAAGTGACTATTCGCACGAGGCTATAACCAGCACGGCGGATATGATAAAGTGAACTTCTATTTTGATGCACCCTATTGGCGACTACGCCTCACTCGCCAAGTGGTCGTTCCCCCGAAGGACAAACTTTGCCGTATGCTGCTCGAAGAGTGCCACGACACAATACCACATGGTCACTTTAGAGAGGAAAAGACGCTGAAGAACTTGGAAAAAACCTATTGGTGGGACAAGATGCAATCCGACGTGGCCAAATTCTATAGGACTTGCAATACATGCCAGTGACAAAAATCGCATCGCAACCAGCCACCCGTACTCCTGCAATTGCTTCCTATTCGGATGGTAGCATGGGTTGACATCTCCATGGACTTCGTCACAGTATTACCGGTCACCCCCAAGGGATACGACGCAGTCGTTGTGGTTGTCCACATGTTTTCCAATATTTCCCACTTCGTTCTGACAACGACCACCGTCACCGTCGAGGGAACATCACGGTTGTTTCTAAGCAACATTGTGTGGCTGCACGACGTACTAAGAAGTATCACAAGTGACAGAGACGGTCGATTTATTAGACATTTTTGGCCCAAGCTGGTGACTCGCTACAACAGCAAGATTCAATTTTCAACAGGGTTTCATCCTCAAACTTCTTGCCACACCAGCAGGAGTACAATGTTGATGAACATTCCTGTGGTCGTCGTTCAATACCGAGACTTCATCACCATCTGGGAGGAAACACAGCAAACACTCGCGAAGACACAAGGAACGATGAAGCGAGCAGGTGACTGACATCACTGCAATGACATGTTCCTTGCTAACGACAAAGTCCTTCTCAACTTGGCAAACATCAAACTCGATAACTGGGACCGTATGAGATCAAGCGCATGTAAACCCCCGTGGTTGCACGACTCCAACTCGCGAACAATATGCAAGTTCATCTGGTGTTCCATGTCACCAGAATCAAGCACTATCGGTACCTTGGAGATAATTTCCTCGACAAGGATGTCCCTTCCCCGCCTCCCATTCAAGTGGATGAGGAATACGTCATCAAGGACATGATCTCGTCAAGTGGCACAGCTACGATGCCGCACACAACAGCCGGGAACGTTAGAACAACCTCTAAGACGTCAATCATCTCATCGACGGCTATTACCGTCGTCACCAGGCCACATGTGCACGCGCACCGGGACGTTATGGCTGAAAGGGGGGGAAGTGTTACGTACCAGATATACACGAGTCGGTAATTCTTCCGTGTGGGCATTTCTGTTAGTACACAAACCATAGCTTGAAAACCTTATGCAGCAGGTTGGAGCAGCAGCGTTGTAGGTGCAGCGTGCGAGGACCCACGCCCGTTGCTTAGGCTGCCCCCTCATTCTGCTGCACCAAAGTCTAAGTGAGAGAGTTGTGGTGTTGTTACTTAGAAACATGTGCATTAGAGTTAGTGCCAGTCAACAGCTAAAAACTGGAAATGACTAATTAGGAAGTAAGAATAAACAACAATGGGGGACCCTTCTAAGTTCTAGCTCCCCCTAGCTCTGTAGAGCTTGTTACTCAGTTTCTAGGCCATTCAAAAAAATGACCTATTTCATGGTGAGTCCTGCAAGACAGCCGACAGCACAAAGCCTGGAGTTCGTCCGTTTTGCCAAAAAACTGGACAATACCATAATAGATACGCTGCAAACACAGTCATGCGGTTACAATCACCTAGACAAATAGTAGCAATGAGTTATAGCCACCTAAACCCAGGCGGCGTCTACGCTAGTCCCTGGTCCCAACGGTTCCCGAATAATATGAAACCTGGACCCAAAGAAAAACATGGCACTACAGATGCAAAAAACCAGTTAGACCCAGCATTGGACGCGTGCAAACAGCATATGCAGCGACAGTGAATGCCGGCGGCACGACTACCGAGGAGGTCTGCCACTAGAGCTAAATGCGAGGAGGTCTGCCATATTGCAGGGAGGAGCCTCTAGCAAATTGGGTGAAGGCTTTGATGTGCGTCTCTTCCACCAGAGAACACTCCAGTAGCATTGCTTCTTTTTCTTCATTCAATTACACGCCGATGTACACAAGCCGGGAGGACACACCAGAGTACGAAGAAAGGTGCGTGAAACCCAACAATCCTCCATGAATCACACGTGCAGTTTACAAAGATTGGCAGAGAGCACATAGACCAAGTCACGAGGGGTAGAGATGGAGAGAGGATCTCACAGACACACACCAACCGCACTCACAGCCTTCTTGAGCAAGTCACGCTTCAGTGCCTTGGTCTAGAAGTGAGCCAAGTGTCGTGCCGTCTCAATCCACACAATGCTGATGCTGCCGTCATGCAACGATGAACACACATAGTAATACTCGACATTGATGTACTTTGTGCATGTTTGATGTACTCCGTCATTTTCAGCAATGGCTATGGCACTCTCATTGACACAATGCAATGTCATGGACGGGATTGTTTGACGCAACTCGGACAATAGGCAATGCAGCCTCATGCTCTCACATGTGCCTGAACCAAGGGCCACATACTCAGCCTCCACAGTGATGCGTGCAATGCAGCCTTGCTTTCTGTCGCGCCCATACACGGTCATAAAGCCAAGAAGAAAGATCCAACTAGTTCGACTCTTATCGTCCGCACTGTCGGCTCAGTAATTGTCGGTGAAGTCCACCGCAACGACGGACGGTTGTCGACGGAACACGAGACCTTGCCGTGGGATCAAGATGACATAGCGTAGTACTCAAATTGTGGCCTCAAAGTGGAGGTGACATGGATCCTAAGAGAACTACAAAAGGAGGTTGATGGCAAACGCAATGTCTAGACACGTCGTCGTCGCCAAGTACATCAACGACCCGATGACACGTAAATACATGATCACGTCTACTGGCTCCTCCACCATGACTTGATCAGAGCTCTTAAGCTTCGCCTAACCATCAAGCCACTTGTGTGAGGATGCTCTCACCACGAGGGACAGGTCCTCACCGAAGCGCCCGAACAAGGTCTGGACGTAGGAGGACTGATGGACATGCATGAGATCCATGGAGCGATCATGCTCAAGCTCCATGCCTCGAAAGACTCGTGCTCACCCGAGGTCCTTCATCTGGTAGGCGGCATGTATTAGGTCTTTGAGACATTGAATCGCAGTTGCATTTGGCAACGCGATGAGTAGGTCGTCGACATAGACCAGGACGATGACAAAGGTCTGGCCTCATGGGCTAAAGAATAGTGAGGGGTCGACAGTGTTGCGAAGGATGCCGCTGTTGAGAAGTGTACGACTGATCTCCTGATTCCAGTAGCACGGTGAGTGCTTTAGGCCATGGAGGGCCTTTCAAATCTTCTAGACCTTGTCGCAACAATCGTTGAGGCATGGAGGTTGTACAATGTAGAGCTCCTTGCCTCCTAGTGAGCCATGGAGAAAGGCGTTGCTCACAACCATCTGATGCAGCTCCCACCAGTACTGAGTAATCAGTTTGAACAACGCCCGGCTATTGGAGAACCGACCGACCGGGGCAAAGATTTGGTCATAGTCAACCCCAGGTACCTAGGCAAATCACTTGGCAATGGTATGGGCCTTGTACTTGTCTAGGAAACTGTCTGGCTTCCACTTTTGCCGGAGGATCCACTTGGCGTTGATGGCCTTTCGGTCGATGGGAAGGTCCACAGACTCCTAGACATCATGTTGCCGAATGACTACAAGCTCATAAGCAAACGCAGACTCCCAGTATTGGGCCTCGGGAGACGCCCGAGCCTCACGTAGAATGGAAGTGTCATTTGGTAGCTCAGTGGAGCGGACTGTGAAGGCGTGGGCATCTTGTGCCCCAGGTGGAAGGCGTGTGAGTGTAGCTGTGACGACACTTGGTACTTGTGTTGGAGTAAGGCGTAGCCGAAAGCTGACCCCGGATTCAGATCAGTGGCAACTGACAATGTGGCCAAGCCGAGAGCCTTGGTGCTAGGGTCCCCACTCACGACTGTGGGAGTGGGTCTGCCGGTAGGCAAGGAGCCTCGTGGGGCGATAGGGGGTCATGGCATGAGAGGGTGCGAGGCGGCGGAATGAGTGTTCACTGTCGGCCTGGGTCGGAGGCTCCCTCCCGGACCACGTGAGTAGCGTGCCAACATGAAAGGAGCGGTCGGCCCGTAGGGGCTGGCGGAAACGGACGTGGCACTCGGCCCCGAGGAGCTCGCGGACACGGATGGGGAAACCGGCCTTGAGGGGCTGGTGGACACAAACGGAAAGGCTGGCTGAGAGAGGCCGACAAACAAGAACGGGACGGTCCACTCAGAGGGGCGAGCGGACACGGATGGGGCAGCCAAACCGAAGGAGCTGGCTCACATAGGCGGGGCAGCCGGCCCAAAGGGGCTAGCGGACACGAGCGGGGTAGCCGGCCCCGAGAGGCTGGCAGACACGGACATAGCGGCTGCCTGAGAGAGGCCTGTAAACGTAGACGGGGCGGCTGGCTCAGAAGGACCATCGGACACGGACGGAGCAGCCGGCTCAGGGAGGCCAGTGGATGCAGAAACGGTGGCCAGTTCAAAAGAGTCAGCGGATGTGGGTGATGCAGCTCGCCCGGAGGGAAAGGCAGACACGGGCGGGGTTGCTGGCCCGTGAGGACCGGCGGGCTTAGACGATATGACGCCAGGAAGCGGCTGGAGGGAGGATGGACCCACCACTCCCCCACATGAAGGGAGGGAAATTGACACGCAAGAGAGAACGAGGTTGCGAGGAAAAAGGTTCTGAAAGAAGAGATCATCCCGGAACTCAATGATGTAGTGTCGGTAGGGATCCCAAAAGTAACACGCGTTCAACTGACGCGAGACGCTAAGGAAGGTGCAAGGATGGCCACAAGGCTCGAGCTTCGTGCCCTGGTGAGAGGGAGGCAACCACACGATGGTTACGCAGCCCAAGACGCAAGCTGTATGAGGTTGTTGAGGTCAGCTCGCATGCCACACCAGTCCTAGTATGGTGTGGATTGACGAAGAAAGGGTCAGTGGGGAATCCGGTTCAAGACCCACGTCATGTAGGTCATGGCCTCGAAGAAAAAAGCCATCTGAGAGTCTAAACTTCACCCGCATGGTGCGAATGGTATCGGCCATGGTACGGTTCCACTGCATAAAGACGCCGTTCTGGACTGCCCTGTGTAGTGCGTAGATGTCCCATGATGGATACCATGGGAAGCGAGGTTGAGTATGGTTGTCTCCATGAATTTGCCATTGCGATCATAACGTAAGCAGCACAGAAGGCAATTGTACTCACGTTCAACGCGGACAAACTAGTCCCACATGGTGGGGGCAATATTGCTCTTTTATTGAAGAAAAAAGACCTTGCAATAGCGAGAGAAGTCATCCATGAGGGTTAGGACATAAGGTCCGTGCTCCCCGACAGACTCTGTCGGAAGGGGACCCATGACGTCGGAGTGGACCAGGTCTCGCGAGGCAGATGCACAAGAGGAGGACAGAGGGTAGATGGACCGGTGCATCTTCCCATGAGCACACACAATGCACTCATTGGACCATGGCAGTGGAAAGGAGCGTGGATCAAGGCCTGTGGCTGGCAGCGTGTGGAGCATGCTGTCGACAACAGTAGAGTGGAAGTGACAGAGGCGACAGTACAGGATACGTGTGTGCTGCGGAGAGAGTGTGCTAGTGAAAAACACGTGGCCTAAGTCAACCAATGGGGAGGGTAAAGAGGGAGACGCGGACAAGTGCGATATGTGCCACAAGTTTCCACGAGCGTGCAAGACGACACAACCAGACGGACGCAACGACATAGTGCCAACACCATGCGAGTGTAGTATGTCCATCCTCATGCGGTCAAGGGCACTGGCACATAGAAGGCTGAACTCAAGACTAGGAACGAAAAGGACATTGGTCATGAAGATATCCCCAGCGGGACCACGTAAACGAACCACACCGACGTCGCAAATGGGAGACACCCGACCAGAACCAGTTTGAACCCCAGAGACATCGATAACGAGGCCAAGGACACAAAAGGCCTCACACGAGGCCGTCATGTGACGTGTGGCCTTGCAGTCGATGATCCAAGTCGTCACAGGGTCTGGAACCGGTATCTCCAGGTCGCTAATGGTCACATGGCATTGGGTAAGGGACGCATACGCAGTGGAAGGGGGTGCGAACCGGGCTTGCCAATCATCCTGCCAGGCTACGTCATCATGAAGAGGAGCAAGTTGGGAGGGCACGACAGAGAATGGAATAGACGAAGGTGTAGGGCACGTCTGCGGCTCATACTCTGTCATGCATGACAAGGCAGGGTGACTAGCGATGACATAACTCGCAATTCCCTGGGGAGGAGGGCAAGGCAATCCAAGTTGGAAGAGGATGAACTACTTCAACTGACGCTCGCGGGTGGAGGGCTTGATAGAGTAAACCGACTGCGGCGTGACGGCACCGGAGTCCGGGAAGGAGGAGGGAGGCGCCAGTGACTGAAGAGCGAGCATTGATGGCTACAAATGATGCTATAGTTGAGCTGTCGGAGGGTGAAAGGGAGTGGGCAGTTCGGGCATAGTAGGAGCAGCGACAGTCATGACAGCGGTGGCAAAGCGGTTCTCACGCTGGCAACGTATCGTGGAGATTATGTGTGCCTCGTCTATCAGGAGCGGACACATGTACCACCCACGTCTTGGCTAGCCACAGTTGTGGCAGACTAGCCTGCTGCCACAGGATCTACTCGACTGCTGTTGTGGGTCGTTGCCCTTCTTGCCCCTAAGTTTTTTCTTGCCAGATGATGAGGCGCCGGAGGACGTAGCTGCTGTGGGGGCGGCAACAGCCCCTATGGGAAAAACAGGAGAGGCAAGGGCCTCCGTGTACTAGATGCGGGACTCCTGATGAGCCTCCTCAATGCGAAGAAAGAGCTCGTATGCCTAGGGCATGAGGGTGCCTTGGGAAGCCATCACGGCGAGAACGTCCTAGGTGTAATGGACGAAGACGTCGGCGAACACGTTGGTTCCTCTGTAGCTTATGGTGAGGAGCACAAATAGAGGGAGAGCTGCAATGTCTCCCAAGCAGCAAAAGGTGTCCTCCGCCCGCTGTCGGTAGGAGAGGACCGTCTCGGTCTCCCCCATGTGGAGGGAGTTGAACTCCCCAGGTAGGCGGCTGGTCTTTGCCTCGGTGGAAAGGCGATGAGGGCGCGTGAGGATGTTCCACAGCGTTGCGGGGTCAGGGAGGCCGCAAGTGGAGAAGCCGCCGAGGAAGGGCTCGAGAGCAAGACGTGAAGCCGGAGGGACGACGGGGACAAGGGCACGTACAACGCGACCAACATCATATACCTCGTCAACCTAGGTGGAGTCGTAGGACAGGACGTAGTATGGCTGGAGGCCCTCACCCTGCGCCCAAATGCGGAAGATGAGCTCCCAGCTCCAGAACTCCTCGCCAGCTTGCATCGGCGGGGGAGGTGTTTCAAGGTCCTTTGGCCTACGTCCAGTATTTAGAGCGGGGCCTAGGAATGAAGACACAGTCTGCCTTCTGCACTTGGTATGCTATTGTGCCAAATATTGTGTAGGAGAGGAAACAACAAGACTAGCATGCCCAAGTGGAAGGAAAGGTGCCGATTGCTAATGCTGATGCCGCTTCTAGTCCTGTTGCAGCGGGTGGTGGTTCTATAGCTCTGTTGGTGGATTCACTGTTGCTAGCTCCTACATCAGCATTACGAGCTACTCGCGTATGGTAGCTAACGCATCTATCAAGTAAGCAAGGTTGACAACAAATCACGCATGGTATTGGTGATGGTGTGACTACTGGTAGTGCTGGTATTGAATTTGCTACTACTGTTACTAGCGTTGTAGCGGCTGCTGCTGCTGCTGCAACTATAGTGGCTCCTACAGTGGCTGCTACTACTGTTGTTGCAGCAGCTACTATTCTGGCTGCTACAGCTACTACTACTACTATTGTTGCTGGTGCAACGACGGCAACTGCTACTATCGTTGTTGCTGCTGTAACTACAACAGTTGCTAAAGATAAAGGGGGACCAATGGGTCCTCCCATAGAGGAGGAACCCTTCTCACTTTCATCCATGGTTCCTTGAATTTTTTCTTCTCTTTGTTGAACATCTTAGTGATGTCAGTAGTGATGTCTGTAGCGACATCGGTAGTGACATCAACAATGCACCAGACGTCAACAGGGATGTCAATAGTGAAGTCAGTCGAGGGTGGCTGATGCCAGCAGTGGCTGTCGCCTCCTCTTGTAGCC
The DNA here is from genome assembly GCA_023375785.1 of Penium margaritaceum. Classification (NCBI taxonomy): domain Eukaryota; kingdom Viridiplantae; phylum Streptophyta; class Zygnematophyceae; order Desmidiales; family Peniaceae; genus Penium; species Penium margaritaceum. The sequence continues at coordinate 111,071 of SZWC01003327.1, read as the reverse complement.
GTTGTTGTGTAAGCTGCTATGCTACTGTAGCTATTGCTGCTCTTGTTGATGCTACTATTGATGTGAGCAGTGATATCAGTAGTGATGTCAGAGTTGATGTCAACATTTGCGGCTTATGTCACTATAGCTGCTATTACTTTTTCCACTACTACTGATGGTACAACGCTATGGTACGCTGATGCTGCCACTGCTACCGCAGTGTTGTTGTGTGCTGCTGGTGCTGCTTTACCTACTCCATTTGTGGTTGTAGCTGTGGAGCGTGCTGAGTACACTGAGCGCACTCTTGTTGCGTGTTGTGGAGCACACTGAGTGCGCTCCACAGCACGCTCAAAGGACCCAACCACCCTGCGCGAGGCACGAGCCTCTCCTGAGGCCGCACACTGGGACGCTGCGTGCGCAGATGAGCTCACCGCTATCTGACAACACCATGTGTACGACCTTGTCAACCTTCCTCCAAGTCGGAAGGCCATCGGCGCCAAGTGGGTCTTTCGGCACAAGTGGAAGCTCGACGGGTCCTTGGACAAGTACAAGGCCCGCCAAAAAAGCCAAGGGATTTTCCCAGATTCATGGGGTTGACGACGACCACATCTTTGCCTCAGTTGGCCGGTTCTCCACTAGCCGGGTGCTCTTTAGCCTCGTCGCCCAGCATGGATGGGAGCTACATCAGATGGATGTGAGCAACGCCTTTCTCCATGGTTCACTGGAGGGTGAGGAGCTCTACATGGTGTGGCCCCCAGGCTTTGAAGATGGCACCGGGAGAGTCTGGCGACTGCGTAAGGCCCTTATGGCCTAAAGCAGTCGCCTCGGTACTGAACCAAGAAATCAGGAGTATGCTCCTTCGTGGCGGACTCCAGCGCAACACCGCTGACCCCGCACTGTTTTTCAGTCCGTGAGGCCAAACTTTCGCCACTGTTCTGGTTTACGTCGACGATCTCCTCATTGCTTTGCCAGACACGGCTGCCATTGAGCGTGTCAAGGACTTGCTGTACGCCGCCTACCACATGACGAATCTCGGATCTGCCAGAGTATTCTTAGGCATGGAGCTTGAGCATGATCGCTCACAGGGCACCCTGCACATCCACCAAGCCGCCTATGTACAGAAGCTGTCTACCCGCTTTGCGGAGGACCTTCCACTCGTGCCGAGCGCATCCTCACCAATGTCACCTGATGGTCAGGTGAAGCTGGAGAGTCCTGACCCAGCTACAGTGGGGGAGCCAGTTGATGTGACCACGTACCTTCGAGTCATCGGGTCACTGATGTTTCTGGCAACGACGACACGCCCAGACATCGCGTTCGCCGTCAACCTCCTGGCCCTGTTTTCTCAAGAGCCGCATCACCTCCACTACGAGGCCACGATCCGAGTACTGCGCTATGTCGTCTCGACTCCTCGGCGAGGTCTCATTTTCCGCCGTCAGCCGTCTGTTGTCGCGGTGGGCTACACCCACAGTGACTAGGCCGGCAGTCCGGACGGTAAGAGCCGCACTGGCTGGATCTTTCTGATTGGCGGCACAACTGTATCCTGGCGTAGTGAAAAATAGGGGTGCATTGCATAAAGCACTGCTGAGGGTGAGTACGTAGCTCTTGGCTCAGGCGCATGGGAGAGTGTGTGGTTGCATCGTCTGTTGTCCAAGTTACGTCAGTCCGTCGCATCCATCACGTTGCATTGTGAAAATGAGAGTGTCATGGCCATTGCCGACAATGACGGCGTGCATCACACACGCACAAAGCACATCAACGTTGAGTATCACTATGTGCGTTCGTTGTTGCATGACGGAAGCATCACCATCATGTGGGTTGAGACAACACGGTAGTTTGCTGACTTTTTGACCAAGGCATTGAAGCGCGACTCGTTCAACAAGGCTGTGAGTTCAGTCGGCATGTGTCCATGACGGACTCTCTGTGTCCCTGCTTGCGTTTCTGCTTGGCCTGGGGGAGTTTGGTCGTTGACTCCGTCTCTGCCCGCACATGTGCACTACGCTTGTGAGTCATGGGGGAGTGTTGGTTTTCGGGCATCTCTCATTGTACTCTGTTGTGTCCTCCCGGCTTGTGTACATCGGCGTGTAGATGACTGACGACAAGACTTGACGCCACTGGAGTGTCCCTCAGTGGAGTCGACACACACTGAGGCCCACTCACGTGTCGCTGGAGCCTCCTCCCTCTGGCGATGCGCTTAGCTCCATCGGCAAGCCTCCTCGGTGGTCGGACCGCCGGCGGTCACTGCCACAGCAGATGCTGTCTGCATGCATCTTGCGCTGTGTTTGGCTGTGGCATTGCATCTTCAGCATCATGCGATGCCTAGGGTCCATGTCTCGTGCTGTATGGCCATGTTTGGCATCGTTGACTGTCGTAGGCACTGCCTAGGTTTGGGCAGCCATAACTCCTTGTTGCTAGTTTGCTAGCTGATTCCGACCGCACGATTGCATTTGCAGTGTTGGTATTATGGTATGGTCCAGTTTTCGGGCAAAACGGACAACGTCCGGGTTTTGGGCTGTCGGGCGTCTAGCAGGACTCACCGAGAAAACCCTGCCTGCCAGAAAACAGCACTATTTTCTGATCGGCTGGTTAGCTGAGTAACAAGTTCTACACTATGTTGGTTTTTTTGCATCTCTCATTGTGCTCTGTTGTGTCCTCCCGGCTTGTGTACATCGGCGTGCAGATGACTGACGGCGAGACTCGACGCTGATGGAGTGTTGTCCGGTGGAGCCGACGCACGCTGAGGTCTTCTCGCAGTTCGCTGGAGCCTCCTCTCTCCGGCGACGCGCTCAGCTCCATCGGCAGGCCTCCTCGGCGGTCGTGCTGCCGGCGGTCATTGACACCGTAGTTGCTGCTTGCATGCGTCCAGCGCGTCCCATCGCGTCTGCATCGTCATGCACTGCCTAGGGTCCCAGTTGCATGTTGCATGGCCCTGTTTGGCAGCATAAACCATTGTGGGCAC
>SZWC01003327.1:87098-106126 GCA_023375785.1 Penium margaritaceum | reverse complement strand
GCAGCAGCTACAGCATCTGCAGCAGCACCATCAGTAGCAACAGCGACGGCCCCAACGGCCCCCACTACTGACGTCAGCATCCCGCTGCTGACGTCACTGCTACCTTCACTACTGACGTCATAAACAAAGAAAAAAAAGGGGGGGGGGAGAAAGGGAAGGGGGAAAACCCAAGGGGTGGGTAGAACTCCAACCACCCCTGATGTTGTTAGCAAAGACAAAAAAAAAACAAAACAAGGGACACCACACCATGGAAGGTAGCCCAAGTGGGGAGGGGTCCTCCTCTATTGGGGGACCCCTACCCCTCCTTTCTTGCAGCGCCTGCAGCAGCAACATCAGCAGCAGCTGCAACAGCAGCAGCTGCAGCAGCAATAGTAGCAACAGCAGCATCAGCCGCCGCCGCCGCTGCAGCATCAACAACAGCAGCAGCAGTAACAGCAACAACAGCAACAGCAGCAACAGCAGCAGCAGCAACAGCCACAACAGCTGCAGCCCACTGGTGTCGTCGGCGGCAATCTTGACCCCCTCGCTGCTCTTCAGCAACAGCTTGCCGCCTTGACGCAGCAGCTTACAGCGCTACAGCATGTAGCCGCCCGGACTGCCACCAGTGGTCTACCGTCGTTCGTCCCTCCAGGGCATACCAGCCCAGCTGTGTCTGCTGCCACGTACTACCTGGTACAGCAGCAGATTCAGCGCCAGCGGCAGACAGTCACTTCAGTCCTTGGCCCCACTCTGGGTGCCGGTCGCAGGCAGAAGGACTTTGAGACGCCGCCGCCGCCGCTTCAGGCCGGCGAGCAGTTTCGGAGCTGGGAGCTCAGCTCCGGATCTGGGCACAGGGTGAAGGCCTGTGGGCATACTACACCCTCCCTTACGAGTCCACCCAGGCCGACCAGTTGTATGACGCTGGTCGCGCCGTCCGTGCCCTTGTCCCAGTCGTCCCTCCAACTTCCCGCCTGGCCTTAGGGCCTTTCCTCGGCGACGTCACGGCTGGCGACATCCCAGACCCTACAGCCACCTGGCACGTCCTCACCAGGCCCCATCGCCTGTCCAGCAACGCTGAGATCAGCCGTCTCCTTCGGGAATTCAACTCCCTGCACATGGGGGAGACCGAGACGGTCAGTGCCTACTCGCAGCAGGCGGAGGACATCCTCTGTTGTCTCGGCACATCTGCTCTGCCCCCTCTGTCTGCACTCCTCACCATCAAGCGCGGCGCCACTAGCGACTACGCAAACGTCTTCGTACACTACCCCCAGGACTTCCTCTCCACCATGGCGACCCAGGGCACCCTCATGCCCTGGGCATACGAGCTCTTCCTCCACATTGAGGAAGCTCGCCAGGAGTCCGAGCTCCATCGTACGGAGGCGCTTGCATCCCCTGCCGTCACCTCCCCTGCTGTCGCCTCCCCTGCCGTTGCCTCCGTGGCCGTCGCCTCCCCCGTTGCAGCAGCCTCATCGTCGTCGGGGAAGAAGAAGAAGAACCGGAACAAGAAAGGCAAGGGTCAGCCGCAGCAGCAGTAGCAGCAGTCGTCGACCGGGTCCAGCGGTGGTGGCTCGGTCTGCCACAACTGTGGTCAGCCCGGGCACGGGTGGTACACGTGCCCTCTCCCGATGGACGAGGCGCGCGTCATCGCTACCATGCAGCGCCAGCGGGAGCGCCGCCTCGCCTCTGCCGCCGTCGCCGCTGCTAGCCCGACCACTTTGACCTCGTCCAGCGGCTCTGCCACTCCGGCAGCTCCGCCTGTCCCGTAGACACCCGCGCCGCAACAGTACCACCTGCAGCTGTCGGCACCCCCGCTCCCTTCACCGGCGCAGCCCTCCTACTACCCGAGCTCCGGCGACGTCACTCCGCACTCCGTCTACACTCCCGGACCCTCCTCCCGTGAGCGTCAGCTGGAGCAGTTCATCGCTCTCCAGCTCGGCCTGCCTCGCCCTCCTCCCCAGGGAAGTGCGAGTTGCATCACCTCCTGCTCTCTTGCCCAGCCCTGCATGACTGAGACTGAGCTGCGGTCGTGTTCCGTTCCCTCGTCTGTCATGTCGTCGCTCGTGGTCTCCTCTGCCCCTCTCCTTGATGATGTTGCTTGGCTTGACGATTGGCAGTCCCATTTCGCACCTCCGTCCACAGCGTCTACGTCCCTCGCCTGCTGCCATGTGACCGTTAGCGATCTAGCGACCCCGGTCCAGGACCCTACTGAGACCTGGATCATCGACTCCGCGGCCACGCATCACATGACAGCCTCTCGTGAGGTTTTCAGTATGCTCGGTCCCGTCGGCGATGTCTCCGGTGTCCGGACGGGCTCCGGAAAGGTGTTACCTGTCCGTGGTGTTGGCGTCGTTCGTTTTCGTCGTCTGGCCGGTGACGTCTTTCTGACCGATGTCCTCTTCGTCCCTGGTCTCGAGCTTAGCCTCCTATCCGTGACTGCCCTTGACCGCATGAGCATAGATGTTGTGCACTCGCGTGGTGTTGGCACTGTGTCGTTGCGTCCGTCTGGTCTTGTCGTCCTGCACGCCACCGCCTGTGGCAACCTGTGGCATGTTCCTCGACTCTCCTCTTCTTCTCCCGTCTCCTCCTCGTCGGCCGCCACAGGCCATGTGCTCATCACCAGCACGCTTTCTCCTCAGCACACCTGCCTCTTGCACCGCCGCCTCTGCCACGTCCACTCTGCCGCTGTCGACAGCATGCTTCGCACCCAGCCTGCCTCGGGCCTTGACCCGGAGACTTTCCCTCTCCCGTGCCCCACAGAGTGCATTGATTGCGCTAAGGGGAAGATGCACCGGTCCACGTACCCCTTGTCTGCCTCCCGTGCAACCGCCCCTCTCGACCTTGTCCACTCGGATGTCATGGGCCCTCTCCCCACCGAGTCGGTCGGCGAGCATGGCCGTTATGTCCTCACCCTCACGGACGACTACTCTCGCTATCGCTGGGTCTTCTGTCTTAGGCAGAAGAGCGATGTCGCCCAGGCCATCCAGGACTGGCTTGTCCTCGCAGAGCGCGCGTGTGGCCGCTCCCTTCGCTGCTTTCGCTCCGATCGCAGTGGCGAGTACATGGGTGAGGCCACGACTTTCCTCGCCTCCCACGGGATCCACCACGAGACTTCGGCGCCCTACACACCCGCCCAGAACGGTGTCTCCGAGCGGTGGAACCGGACCATGGCCGACGCCGTCTGCACCATGCGTGTCGAGTCCGGTCTCTCTGAGGGCTTCTACTTTGAAGCCATGGCATACATGACCTGGGTCTGGAACCGGATTCCCCACGGTCCCCTTCCCCGTCAGTCCACGCCGTACCAGCATTGGTGCGGTCAGCGCGCTGACCTCCGCCTCGCTCGCGTCTGGGGTTGTGTCGCCTTTGTCTGGCTGCCCGCCCCACAGCAGGGCGGCAAGTTCGCCCCCCGCGGCCGTCCCTGCACCTTCCTCGGTGTCTCTCGTCAGTCCAAGGCCTGGCGCTTCTGGGACCCCTCCCGGCACTGCATCGTCGAGTCCCGGGATGCCCTCTTCTTCGAGGACCTGTTTCCTTGCGATCTCATTCGCTCCGGCTCGTCTGTGTCTATCCCNCGCTCGCGTCTGGGGTTGTGTCGCCATTGTCTGGCTGCCCGCCCCACAGCAGGGCGGCAAGCTCGCCCCCCGCGGCCGTCCCTGCACCTTCCTCGGTGTCTCTCGTCAGTCCAAGGCCTGGCGCTTCTGGGACCCCTCCCGGCACTGCATCGTCGAGTCCCGGGATGCCCTCTTCTTCGAGGACCTGTTTCCTTGCGATCTCATTCGCTCTGGCTCGTCTGTGTCTATCCCATCGCGTGGGGGAGTGGTGAGTCCGTCCTCCATCCTACCGCGTCCGGGTGACACATTCTTCGGTCCCTCTGAGCCGGCTGCCCCAGTCGCGTCCGCTGGTCCCTCCGGGCCGGCTGTCCCAGTCGCGTCCGCCGGTCCCTCCGGGCCAGCTGCCCCAGTCGCGTCCGCTGGTCCCCCTGGGCCAGCTTCCCTAGTCGCGTCCGCTGGTCCCCCCGGGCCAGCTGCCCCAGTCGCGTCCGCTGGTCCCTCCGGGCCAGCGTCCCGAGTCGCGTCTGCTGGTCCCTCCTTGCCACCGTCCCCAGTCACGTCCGCTGGTCCCTCCGGGCCAGCTGCCCCAGTCGCGTCCGCTGGTCCCTCCAGGCCAGCTTCCCCAGTCGCGTCCGCTGGTCCCTCCGGGCCAGCTTCCCCAGTCGCGTCCGCTGGTCCCTCCGGGCCAGCTGCCCCAGTCGCGTCCGCTGGTCCCTCCGGGCCAGCTTCCCCAGTCGCGTCCGCTGGTCCCTCCAGGCCAGCTTCCCCAGTCGCGTTCTCTGGTCCCTCCGGGCCAGCGGCCCCAGTTGCGTCCGCTGGTCCCTCCGGGCCAGCTGCCCCAGTCGCGTCTGCTGGTCCCCCCGGGCCGGCAGCCCTCGTCGTGTCCGCTGATCTCTCTGGGCTGACAGCCCCAGTCGCCTCCACTGGCCCATCAGACTCAGCGCCGTCGCACGCCTTGCCACGCAACACACGTGGCCCCGGCGGCAGCCTCCGACCTAGGCCGTCGGTGAGCGTGCAGACCGTCCCACCGCGCTCAGTAGCGTCTCGACCCCCTGTGGCTCCCCGTGCCTCCTCCACTCCCACGGTCGTGAGTGGGGACCCTGGCACCAAGGCCCTGGGCCTGACCACATCAGCCATCATCGCAGATCTGCACCCGGGCTCCGCATTGGGCTACGCCATGCTCCATCACGAGCATCGGCACGCTATCGTGGCTGCCCTGGCGCGCATCCCACCTGAGACGCGAGAGGCACACGCTCTCTCAGTCCGCTCCACAGCACACCCGGAGGACCCAGCCACCTTGCACGAGGCACGAGCCTCTCCTGAGGCCACACACTGGGACGCTGCCTGCGCCGATGAGCTAGCTGCTATCCGACAGCACCACGTGTACGACCTGGTCGACCTTCCTCCAGGTCGGAAGGCCATCGGCACCAAGTGGGTCTTTCGGCGCAAGTGGAAACCCGACGGGTCCTTGGACAAGTACAAGGCCCGCCTCACAGCAAAGGGTTTTGCCCAGGTCCCTGGGTCGACTATGACCAGATCTTCCCCCCAGTTGTCCGGTTCTGCACCAGCCGGGCTCTCTTCAGCCTGGTCGCCCAGCATGGGTGGGAGCTGCATCAGATGGATGTGAGCAACGCCTTTCTCCATGGTTCACTGGAGGGTGAGGGGCTTGACATGGTGCAGCCACCAGGCTTCGACGATGGCATCGGGAGAGTGTGGCGACTGCGTAAGGCCCTCTATGGCCTGAAGCAGTTGCCTCGGTGCTGGAACCAGGAGATCAGCAGCACGCTCCTTCGTGGTGGGCTCTAGCGCAGCACCGCAGACCCTGCACTGTTTGTCAGTCCGCGAGGCCAGACCTTCGCTGCTGTTCTGGTGTACGTCGACGACCTCCTCGTTGCGTCGCCAGACACGGCAGCCATCCAGCGCGTCAAGGACCTGCTGCACGCCACCTACCAGATGAAGGATCTCGGGTACGCCCGAGTCTTCCTGGGCATGGAGCTCGAGCATGATCGCTCCCAGGGCATCCTCCATGTCCATCAGGCTGCTTATGTGCAGACTCTGTCCACTCGCTTTGCCGAGGACCTGCCACTCGTGCCGAGCCCATCCTCACACATGTCACCCGATGGTCAGGTGAAGCTGAAGAGTCCTGACCCAGCTGTTGTGGGGGAGCCACTTGACGTGACCACGTACCTGCGAGTCATCGGGTCACTGATGTTCCTGGCGACGACGACACGTCCAGACATCGCGTTCGCCGTCAACCTCCTGGCCCAGTTTTCTCAGGAGCCGCGTTACCTCCACTACGAGGCCATGATCCGAGTACTGCGCTATGTCGTCTCGACTCCTCAGCGAGGTCTCATGTTCTGCCGTCAACCGTCTATTGTCGTAGTGGGCTACACCGACAGCGACTGGGCCGGCAGTCCGGACGGTAAGAGTCGCACAGGCTGGATCTTTTCGATTGGCGGCATGGCTGTGTCCTGGCGCAGTGGCAAGCAGGGGTGCATTGCACGCAGCACTGCTGAGGCTGAGTACGTGGCTCTTGGATCAGGCGCGTGTGAAAGTGTGTGGTTGTGTCGTCTGTTGTCCGAGTTGCGTCAGTCCGTCCCATCCATCACGTTGCATTGTGACAATGAGAGTGCCATGGCCATCGCCGACAATGACGGCATGCATCACACATACACAAAGCACATCAACGTTGAGTATCACTATGTGCGTTCATTGTTGCATGACGGCAGCATCAGCATCGTGTGGGTTGAGACAGCACGGCAGTTGGCTGACTTCCTGACCAAGGCACTGAAGCGCGACTCGTTCAAGAAGGCTGTGAGTTTGGTCCGCGTACGTCCTTGAGTGGCTCTCTCTTTATCTCTGCCTGCGTCTCTGCATGCCCTGGGGAGTCTGGATGTTGATCGTGTCCCTGTCTGCCCATGTGCACTACACCTGTGAGTCATGGGGGAGTGTTGGTTTTTTCGCATCTCTCATTGTGCTCTGTTGTGTCCTCCCGGCTTGTGTACATCGGCGTGCAGATGACTGACGGCGAGACTCGACGCTGATGGAGTGTTGTCCGGTGGAGCCGACGCACGCTGAGGTCTTCTCGCAGTTCGCTGGAGCCTCCTTTCTCCGGCGACGCGCTCAGCTCCATCGGCAGGCCTCCTTGGCGGTCGTGCTGCCGGCGGTCATTGACACCGTAGTTGCTGCTTGCATGCGTCCAGCGCGTCCCATCGCGTCTGCATCGTCATGCACTGCCTAGGGTCCCAGTTCCATGTTGCATGGCCCTGTTTGGCAGCATAAACAATTGTGGGCACTATCTGGGTTTAGGCTGCCATAACTCATCGCTACTATTTTTCTAGCAGATTCTGACTACACGGCTGCGTTCGCAGCGTCGGTATTATGGTATGGTCCAGTTTTCAGGCAAAACGGACGACGCCCGGGTTTTGGGCTGTCGGTTGCCTGGCAGGCCTCACCGAGAAAACCTGCCAGCCTGAACTGAGCTATTTTCTGATTGGCTGATGAACTGAGTAACAAGCTCTACAGAGCTGGGGGGGNCTAGAACTTGGAGGGGTCTCCCATTGTTGTTCATTCTTCATTCTTAATCAGTCACTTACAGTTTTCAGCTGCTTTCTGACGCTAACACTGGCGCACACATTTCTGAGTAACAAACCCAGAGCTTCCAGACTTAGACTCTAGAGCAGCAGACTGAGGGGGCAGCTGACTTAAGCAACGAGCGTGGAAGCCCGCACGCTGCATCAACAACGCTTCTACCCCAACCTGCTGCCTTGGCATTTCCTTTTCACTAGTGGGGGCGGGGGCTAGAATTTGGAGGGGTCTCCCATTGTTGCTCATTTCTTCATTCCTAATCAGTCACTTTCTCTTTTCAGCTGCTTTCTGGCATCAACACTATCGCGCGGGTTTCTGAGTAACAAACCCAGAGCTTCCAGACTTAAGACTCTAGAGCAACCGACTGAGGGGCCAGCAGACTTAAGCATCGAGCGTGGAAGCCCGCACGTCGCATCAACAATGTTGGTACCCCAACCTGTTGCCTAGGTTTTTTTAGCTTTTAGTGTCGAGCGGATGTCCAAAGTGGGTATCGGAGTCAGGTCGTGGATAGTGGGTAAAGCGTGGTTCTTTTTTTATTTTGGATAGAGTGCACACCAATGAAAAAGTGTGGGGAGAATGGAAGGCACCTGCCAAAAAGTGGGCATACTAGGCATCTTCTCCCACGACTGGCTGATACGTAAATGAATTTTTCAAACGTGGGTAACCTGCGCATAACGTTTTCAAATGTTGGGTAAAAAGGAATCCTCCCATCAGAAGAATGCCCTGTTTTGTGCTAGGCAGGGTTTTCTCGATGAGCTATGCTAGACAGCCGACAGCCCAAACCCGGGCGACATCCGTTTTGCTTGAAAACTGGACCATACCATAATACCAACGCTGCAAATGCAGTGTTGTAGACAGAGTCACCTAGAAAAAAAGCAGCAATGAGTCATAGCCGCGTAAACGCAGGCCGCGTGTACGCTAGTCCCCAGTCCCAACAGTTCCTGAATAACATGAAACTTGGACCTTAAGCACAACATGGTGTTGCAGATGCAACAGTGCTGTCAAAACCAGCATAGGACGCATGCATACGGCATATTGAGCGATGGTGACTACCAGTGGCACGATTGCCGAGGAGGTCTTGCGATGGAGCTGAGCACGTTGGAGGAAGGAGGCTGAAGCAAAATGTCTGTAGGCCTCTGCGTGCGTCGGCTCCATGAGACGAAACTCCAAAAGCGTCGCGTCTCGCCCTAAGTCATCTGCACGCCTATGTACACAAGCCGGGAGGTCACTAAAGCGTACAAAGAGAGATGCGTGAAAACCAATAATAGTCCATTATGTCGCGAGATCGCGATATTCACTCCGACTGTCGAGGGCAAACTAGCCAACTGCCCCCGCCTCCAATGAATTTTCCTCAACCTTCTGAAAACTTCGACCACTCGAGAACCCACGACAAAAGTATAACGTCTTTTCTGTCCACTCCTCGACGCACTGAGACGAATGTGGATTTACAAGGATGCATCTCGTATCTTCACTGTCGCTTCTTGAAGACCCCCGAATCCTGGGCGGACCTTCTCGAATCCGACCACTCAATACACGACTCTGCACGCGTCATTCGACAATCGAGCCAACGACCCGGACTATGCCTCATTCGTAACTCAACACTTGTATGTATGTTTTCTATCATTTCAACACATGTCATAGAAGTACAATTACCACCAATTATAAAGTATTCAAGTGTCCCAAATTCTAAATTGTGTTCAGTCTCGCATCTTCCACTTGTTCACCATCCAAGCTTTGTTTGGCATAACAAGGGACCATCGCTCCATCCATGTGGCGCTGGCTGCACGCTACATTCGCCCAAACCATAAGTGAGGTGCTTATTGCATCCTTACATCTTACTTGAATAGTGACGCTCTAATACCATTGTAGCGCATTTGACAGAATCCTTGGTCGAATTGGCCAAAACTACGATGCTTGAGGGTCTGAGACCCTCAAGCCATTCCATCTAACCACCCCCAGGCGAGGGACTCCCACTCGATTAACGTTGCGCAAGGCGTGCGCTACAACCACGAAGAACTCTTCACCCTGCCAAATTTGTTTTGTATGCACACGGTCTTGGCCTAACTCTGAACTCTAACAATCGTTTAACTTTTCTGAATAGTTTTCTGCTTATTTCAGTACATGTGAAAATAATGTACATGTGGATGACTTTTGGAACCAGAGAGGTGTATAGTTGTCTATGATGAAGATGTGTTGATGATGATGATGAGGATTAGTTGGTTGACACGAAAAAGAATTAGTCGGTCAATTTGCTCTATGTCATATTCTCGATGTCTCCGTCCGTTCGCCCTTCATTGGCAGGCTTCTAGAACCGGGGACAGGATAGCCACAAATTGCTGCTGTCGTTAAGTCGGCTGTTATAACGCTGTCGGCCCAATATGGAAGCAAACCAGCAGGCCTCATAAGAAATAGGTGTCGCTTTTAAAAAATCGGCCAAAGACCGGACTTTCGCATAATTCTATACTTCACATCTCCGGCTTAACTCGTGTAACATTTCATAATACCCAGATCTTTCCATAAAATTGCCAACTTTCAGAACTTGTTCTTGAAGTACGACTTAAGCGAAGTAAATGCAGCTTTCCCTGCTGCGCTGGACTTGGACATGAGCTGCGACACCGTGTTGCCATCGTGGCGTGAGTCTTGTCGATGTGTATGGGACGTAGCTTGCTATATCCTTGCCGTGTGTCTCGAAAAATCGACGGCAATCGTCGACTGATCGGCCCATCGCTGGCGGCGCAGACCAGTGCGGCTCATTGCCCTCTATTGCAGGAAAAACCTCGTCACCTGCAGCGGAGCTGCAACCAGCACCTGTTCCAAAGGAGGCAAAAGCAACACATGATGAGCTATAAGACAGAAAAAGTGAGGGAGAACATCACAAAAGGAACCGCTAATGAACCCATAGACCAAGCAGTTAAGACAATGAATATGACATCTACTGTATCTGTACAGGAGAATAGAGGACCTCTAGTTTCACGAAAGAAATTCAAAATATAGAACGTGAGTGATACATTGGAGGGTACTAACGACAAGGTAATAGATTCAAGGCCTACCTCTCTCCACATTAAACTATATCCAATCTGCTTTTCAAAAGAGAAATGCCAAAATCTCATGCTGGACAGGCATGTGGGCAACCACGGATAAGCTAAAGGGCAAATGTGTTTTTCTTGCCATGTATGCTATTCACTAGGAGAGAAAGCACAGACCTAATAGGAACTTCATATGTGTCCCTCATTACAACCCATCACACATTACATACTTCTCAACAATAACATCTCTCACAATTTTACTCACCTCAACTTATTCAATGTTTCATCCAACATACGAACAATGCAAACACCACACTTAAATTCCAAATGATTCTTCTCTTCCTTGATTTTATCGCCGTCAAAAGACAATACTCGTTTTAAAGGACAAATACTAAAGAGCTCATTGTCCAGATAATCAGGAAATGATTCAAGGATACATCAAGCAAGGTTTAAAGCACCATTTGTTAGGCAGAAATAATTTTCATTTTTAAAACATTGTAGTACAACATTCATTATGGGATGTATAGAAAAACATTCATGTATTAAACTAACCTCTTTCAGATGATTGAGATTGTATCGTTAGACTTGCTTTCTACAACCTCTCATCCTCCTCTATTAACCGTGTGCAAAACAAAAGTCCAAAATTCACCACCAAAATAAAGCTATTATAAATTTCATATGAATGAGTACTAACCATTATAACAAAATTGAATAATGCAAAATTTTTATTCATACACACGAACCCATTGAAAAATTCTTTTCAATGCAAGTATCAATCAAGATCCTTGTATCTTGTACCACAAGATGATCCCACATAAGTGACATATTCAAGTAAATGGAACAAAGATCATGTAACATGTTGGTATGTTTTGAACATACTAACAAATTTCGGTTGTCATAGGCTTGGTGATCCAACCACCTAGTATTCATCATGCATGTTTAAGTGATCTACGATCATTAAAGAATTAGTCTATCTTCCACCCACAGTTTTAGGTAGAGATAAAAAGTGTTCATTCCTTTACATCAAATTTTATTTGAAGTTGGATTGAACAAATAGTTTTATTTTACTATTTTGATAATGATAATTTAGTCTAAACGTGTAGTAATCCATACTTATTATAGAAAAACCAAACGTATCAAAAATAGTAAGATTTGCCATCATGTAAGAAATACATGAGAATAAGGAAGCCCCAAAAATCAATAACCAAAGCCATCATCATCCTTTACATTCAAATAATTCATGTACATTTTATGAATGAAAACAAATCTAATTAGATTATGATGGAGGGAGCCAAAATGTAAGTTCTTATTGATTGAAATAAGGGAAAACAAAGGTACTTTTGACTTCATGCGACATGTAAACAATCAATCATGTCAAGGAAATGAATTCCTCTTCCTTTTCCATTGTAAGGAAAAGAAAATTTGTTTTGTGTAGATTTGTAAAGACATCTAACTCAAATTTCGTAGACTAATAGGTAAAGATATGTGTATTCAACCTAAATTGGATTTCACTTCGCCACATAAAGCCACAAATTCATGTAGGAGTTCCTCCAATATTCGTTTTCTCATTTGTATTCTTGCACATTGTTTTGCTAAACAATGCACAAGTTTATTCTCAAAACCCTTGCCACCAAATCATGTGGTTGAAGAATTTGTATCTCTACAAAAAAGGAATAATTTCATACAAAATGAATGACAGTTTGCTAATGAATTCATTGACATGTTCTTAGAATGTATCTCTCTTAACAATCATTCCTATGATAAATTCCATGTACTAAAAAAACATGTATGAGTGTGCATGCGAAACCATGGGTATGGAAGTAAAATCATCTTGGAAAGTTTTCAAAAATGAAGGATAACCCTTCAAAACATCGCGTTTCCCTATGAACATTGAATAGAAAAAAATACAAATTCAATGTTGTGATCATATCACCTAATAATAATTATACATTGATGGATTGAATATGAGATTGGTTTTTCTCAAAATATTGTTAGTGACACAAAGGTAATACCATAAATTTGATGCAAACATGATTCATTTTTCTTGGACGAAATACAGAGGATGTGAGATCTACATAACACACTTATAATGGATTTTGTTTCATGGCGCATGATTCTTGGCTTTATGATAGGATTTAATTAAATGAACAAACCATAATAATTGATGTCAAAATCCACCAAGTAAAACAATGTTTAGGTCAGATAAAAGAAAAATTTCAAATGTATCCACGTAAAAGAGCAAAAAATTAAGGAAGATATGATTTATGAGAAGACATGCGTAGAAAAACTATTTTCCTTCAAATTGAGGTTTTAAATAATGATGTTAGTAACATGGGGATATCGAAGTTTGGTTAAGCCTAACATACCATCGAGATGACATAAGAATGTTAGTGTGATCAAAAGACAATCGTGTAAACATGGTTGAAAACAATAAAGAATGGCATTTGAATATTTCATTACATTCGATCACAAAACTAAAAGGGGTCGAGTAGTCAATCACTGACCTTTCAAGAGTATCATATCAATAATACATGGAAAATAATTCCCAAAAACCTTTTAATCATTAAAATCGATGACCTTTGCATAAGGGGTAGTGGCATGACCAGAATTATGAAGTGATCGTTCAGTAAAAATTCAATGTGGTATGAGATTACCATTAAAATTTTAAACAGAAAAAATTAATTGAAAATTTTGTTTTAAATGGAATTCAATGTTTAATTGATGCGCAAAAATGATTCATCTTGATATAAAAATTTGAATATTCAAAACTCATGAAAATACACTCGTTTGCTTCATTCATTCATTTGTAAATATTTATCATTCTCCTCAAATCTATTTATTTGTGTGACTGCAAAACTTGTTAGGATCATTTGTGTTTGAAATGATAATTCTAAGTTGAGTTTTGCATTTTGTTGAAAGAGAAAAGTTCATGTTATATTATGTGATGTTTTGCACATGCAATTAATTTCATATTGAAGAATTCTGATTTTTTTGTAAATTCGATGAAATTAGTTGGGTTAGGAGTTGGGAGTGCAAATTAGGATGCCACACCCATAGGGTGGGCTTTGAGAGGAGTACACGACAAACAATGAAAGAGAAGGAGATCTTGAGCCAAAGATGGACATCCATTGATGGGAGTACATGAACATCATCTAACGTGATCCTCTCCCTCATACTGCATTGGGCATAAGAGTTTGTGTACTTGAACATGGCACTACATTCCACATGTATAAGCTTATAAAAAAACTCAGTTCCCATCTAGCTTGAAGCCATGCGCTCCACATAATGTATGGTTGCTTGTGGAGGTGCGCTTTTTTGTTGAGCATTCAGCCCATAGATGCGTCTTTGATGGTATGCATGTGCAAGTTCAGGTCGTCCGCATCCATTAGTTTTACACCCATCCATGATGATTAATTTACTGAAACCTCTCCATTGAATTTCTTCTGTAAGCCGATGTTTCATGTGTGAAGCTTGGCAATGTACCTCGGAAGGATGTAAAGCAATTGGACCCATGGGAAACGTTCGCGCACCCTTACGTTAAAGTCATTTGAAGATTGCAGCAATTAGGTATTGAGGATGAGTATTTTTTTTTGCCTTGTATTCAAGGCCATGCATTAAACATATTCGGATGTGATACAAATCCAACATCATGTAGTAGCATTGGTGTGATGTATTGAAACTTGCCCAATGATTCATGGTGTGTGTGAAATGCCATCACAAAGCCTCGATGGTGATGTCAGATGGCATACTAACGTTTTGTAAGCCATGATACCCAAGAAGGGCAAAATGGCTGCATCCATTGCACATGCCATGAGAAACATGACCTGTTACGTTTCATCCTTTTTGCACACTTGCAATTATTCCAACGTGTTTGGTTTATATGTGTAGCATGATGTAGGAACAAGGTGAATGCTGGTGTGGTTGGCGTTTATCACGAGGTAGGAAGGGAAGCGGTGGACACCTACATAGATACAATGCGATGATGAATGGCTAGCACCTTCATTTATTGTTTGGGTGAATGCTTCTACAAGGTCGTGGTCCCACATTGGTTTTTCCCGTTAAGCTGGTCTTAAGTGAACTTAGTACTCCAATTACGATCAAATATGTCATTAGTTAACTTGCCAACTAGCTCATTGATGCTCTGCTTACTCATGAATGCTTGAAACTTATACTTTATTCATTCACATCATAAAGGCATGCCACGCTTGGGGATGACCTTGAGCACACATAGTAATTCCGGCTTCAAAGCAGGGTGTTTGGCGAAGAACTCCTTCATCTCTCTAATTCCTTTGATGTGCATGGTGGTGTGGATAGCTTTTTCTTTTGCGAGGTCTCATTTGGAGACAAGTGTAGGGGCATATCAGGTCTTGAGTACCCTCTTCTATGGCTCATATTTGCGCTTCATCATGGTTTATGCGAGCTAATCATAGATGTAAGGCGTGCTATGAGTAGAATAGGTGCGATGAAGGAAGTTGATGGCCTTATGTATTGATTCATCATGTTGTAAGACTGCAACGTGCATGATGGGGACATTGTCAAGGCCAAACCAATCCATGTAGCCCCCCTTCTCATTGATATAGCTCGATGACGGTGATGATGATGACATGCTGTTGACGTGCGACATGGACGTCCCCTTTGTTATAGAACACAACTTGGCATTTTTTGCATGGTATCATTCTCCTAGCTCCATGATGATGTATGAGCAAGTCGGTTCTCTATGGCCTTGCATGCGACTAACCCTTGTAGAAAAATGATTGTTAGGACGGTCACGTTGATATTGTTAAGTGTGCCTGTATGCATGTCTTCATCGTTGGTGTGAGTAGCATCGTTGTCAACCTTCTCTATCACATGCGGACTGGCCTCATTGCCTCCATTAGAGTTTGTAGACAAGATGACGTGCAGAATTTTTCAAGGGTGTTTCTTGTGAATGGACATATAATCTGTTCCATGACCATTGGACTTTGGGACGGGTATTGTTGTTATAGTGGGATTGATAGAGGGGATAAGGACATGGAAAGTTTTGAGGACGTTGGGGATGGTGAAGAGGAGGGGCTACTGGCTTTGGACAATGAAGAGCGTAAGCAACATTGCCATGGTTCTCTTCCCGTGAATCCTTTGTGAGGAAGTGAGTTAGGTGTAACATGTTTAAAGCAGCAGCTATAACAAGTTGTGCGATGAATCATGTGGCCACCTATAAGACATTTCGATGCTTATGGCGTTGAGATGTCAATCTTTGCACGATTGTTCTACCTCACCAAAGCGCACATGACCGACATTATGATATGGTAAGTGGTAACGGACGTTGTCGCTGGATTGACCGATGTGCGATGGACCCCCCCAAACGGGAAGTTAAAAAAAAATCATTAGGATTCTCTCTAGACCTAAGGAAATGACTAGAGAAAAAAATTATGAGCAGGAATGTTAGCGAATTCGTTTATTTTGTGTGTAAGTCATAAGAAACTAACAAATCAACTATGCAACCTAAAAAATAATTTGAACAACAAATTCATATAACACGAGGGTGTAAATTGCCTGTATTGAGAACATTCCCAAAGGCCATATGATCAAGGCAAGATATTCACGAAGAAAAGAAGAAAATTTAGTTGATTGTGATTGAATGTGTAAAGTTCAATTAGACAATTACAAATTGTAAAAAACACAAATGTAACTCCTTGCAAAGTTTTCATAGCATGGCTTATCGTGGCTTGAGTTCAGCATAGTTTTTTTTTGTTATGAGTGATGTGAACAGATTTGATTTTAACATATGATTCAGTCATGTTTTGTGAAGACATGCCTATGAAACACTTTTTGGACACGAGTTTCCCACTTTCCAATGTTGACTGACGTCAGCCATCTTCGACACCTTTGGAAAGTTGGAAATGCGTGTCACCCACCCCTTTCCACCGGCAGCCATATTCGACACCTTTTGCTGCTTTGGTCGAGTTTGGTAGCAAGGATGTGTAAGGATGCGCTCGAGTCGACCGCTCGACTAGGACTGTCGACATGGAATCTGCGCCGGTCCAGACAGGGCGGCACTCTTGGTTCATTCCGACAGTACAACCTTCTCTCGCCATCGATGGAATGGACAGTCGACTTGGATTCTGAGGGCCGCGGAAACAACCTTCCTTTTGAAGTGGACAACTCGAGCAGGACAGCAGTATACTCCTCAGATTTATCCAAGCGAACAAGGCCTCAAAAGTTGTCGATCACGCCTTGAGCAGCAAAGCCTCTTCGTTTTCTTTACACAAATCCACGTAGTTGGCGAGAAGGGTCACGGAACCTGATCGAACCCGTTTGTTGTGGTTTTCAACCATAACGTGGATTGCTTTCCTCCCTGCGGACTACTGTATATAGCCGCTAGTTCTTGGACTTCTGACGGAACCTAAGGCAGTTTTCTGCTACTACCCGCTCGGTCCCCTCATCCGAACCCTCAACCAACCCCCCCCCGTCGACCGAGGAGTTCGCTGACTCCGCCCAAGCCCTCAAACCCTAGCCCGCCTTCGCACGAATCACGGACCCAGCTGCACAAGCAAGTTCATGTTCTTTGTCACGCTCTCGCTCATACTTTCCTCCCCGTGCAGCCACTCCTCGCCAGTATAGCCTTCTCTTGGTCACATTGGTGCTACCCAACGACATCAATGTGACACTACGCTAAGCCGCGCGGGCTATCAGCCTCGTCGCGTTTCCTCCGCCCCCTCCCCTCTTTCGCAGATCATCAGTCTGCATCCGAGTTCCTGCCCATCCACGCGGCCGACGCCACAGGCGCGTCACTCCGCTCAGATCCATTCATCCGCCATGGCATCTCTTTCGCCGCTCTGTGTTATGCGTCAACGATGAAGGCGCAGCTCCACATGGTGCTTCTACAGGGGGCTGTTGGTCTCTCGCGGGCCCAGCAGGTCGTCCACTCGTCGAGCAGAAATACACGGTTGTGGGGCGGCTGGGTGGAGTTGGCACAGGGCCGTGGCCTGCCGCTCACCCTCTACCACTGGCAGAATTCCAGAGNTCCGCCATGGCATCTCTTTCGCCGCTCTGTGTTATGCGTCAACGATGAAGGCGCAGCTCCACATGGTGCCTCTACGGGGGCTGTTGGTCTCTCGCGGGCCCAGCAGGTCGTCCACTCGTCGAGCAGAAATACACGGTTGTGGGGCGGCTGGGTGGAGTTGGCACAGGGCCGTGGCCTGCCGCTCACCCTCTACCACTGGCAGAATTCCAGAGAGGGCTGTTCGAAGCCCAGTCTTGGGGACTGAGGAGGCTCGTTTTCGCTTCCCTTGGTGGTTCGAGGCGGTTGATCCCGGCGGGAACCGTTTCACCTCCGTGGCTGAAACGCCCGCATGCGCGCTTTTCAAGGATATCCCGGATCTCTCATGAACCCGGAAATGGAGGGTCCTGTACAGGTGTGCCTCCCTCCTGATCTCGCCATCCTCGCCCTGCCGATTGTCTGAAGTTTGGTTGCGGTCTTTTGTGCATGCGCTGCCGTATTCTCTCGCCGCCAAAAGGGGTGACGTTCTCTGCTGACGTAAAAGAAAGAAAGAGAAAAACGGATGGTCATTGCTCTTGGGTGTGGTCTCCATGGCGCAGCTTCTGGCCCCCGTGGGCTTCCCCCTCCGCCAGCTCGAGTCTCACGCCGCGAACAGGCCCAGCGCTGCCGATCCAGCAGCAGCAGCAGCACCACCAGCAGGAGCTGCCGGGCCCAGCTCAGCTAGCCCGAGCAGCGGCAGCAGCACATTTGCCGGGCCAACAGCTCGCGGCAGCCGCCGCAACAGCAACGGCAGCAGGCCTATCGACGTCGCGGAGTCGACGAAAGACGCTGTCAGCCCCGGCGGCTCGTCGTCATGGGTTCGCAGCTTCAACAACCACCACGGCCACGGTGTCCGCCGCATCGTTGTGCAGACGGACAGCGGGTCAGTGGTGGTGGTGGAGGTGGACCGCGACGGCGGCGCCGGCAAGGTGAAGCGCAGTGTGCAGGCCGCCTTGAACGTGCCGACGGAGCAGGCCGACCTGGTCCTGGGCGGCCACGTGATCGAGGACCTAGCGGGGCTGGCAAGCGACGTGCCGGTGTTGCTCAAGCGTGGGATCACGCGCAGCGCCAGCAGTCCCTCCCTTGCGGACCTTTCCTCGTCATTCTTGCGTGGCGACGGCGTCCCAAGCGGCGGCGGGCTGTCGGCCAATCAGGCCTCCGTGGTCCCCCAGTCGTCGTCGTTGTTTGAGCTCGTGGGGGTGGTGCAGCCGTGCGCGACGCTACAGCAGCTGCTGAGGGACGCGGCGGAGGGGGTGAAGCACGGCCTGGAGCCCAAGGCTGCCACTGGCGGGCTCGGCGGGGCTTATTACTTCCGTGATCGCGCGGGGGGCAACGTAGTCATCGTGAAGCCCACGGATGAAGAGCCGTTCGCCCCCAACAACCCGAACGGCTACGTGGGGCGGACGCTGGGGCAGCCGGGGTTGAAGAAGACCATACGCGTGGGCGAGGCCGGGATCCGGGAGGTCGCAGCGTTTCTGCTAGACCACGGCGGGTTCTCTGGCGTTCCGTGCACCGCGCTCGTGCGCGCGGCTCATCCGATCTTCAACCTGAATGCGCCAGCGCATGCGCAGGAGGATGTGTCGGGGTCGGGGGGTTCCCGGGGCTGTAGGAGGGCCAGCCGCAGCGGTGGTGGCGGGGGCGGCGGCTGGGCCAGCGGGAGCTTCGGCACTCCAAGGGCGGATGCAGGATTGGCTGTGTCGCCTCTTCGCGCTTCTGCTTCGGGCCCTCTGAAACTGTGCTCCCTGCAACAGTACGTGCAACACGACTACGACGCCAGCGAGCATGGCACCTCGCAGTTCCCCGTGAGCGCTGTGCACCGCATTGGGATCCTGGACATCCGCCTGCTCAACACTGACCGGCACTCAGGTGTGC
>SZWC01003327.1:70432-81492 GCA_023375785.1 Penium margaritaceum | reverse complement strand
TATGCTCACTGTCAGTCGATGGATGCATACATGTGACCAATCGTAGCGTCTGTCTTTTGATTCTGCACGTCTAGGTTCAGACGGCGTAGGATTCTGACATGTGTGCGCAGAGTTACGGCCAAAACAATGGTTTGGGCCGGTTTTAGGACAGCTCTTGGACTGCCGCGTGCGACACCCGCCGTGCGCCGCGGCAGGTATTTATGCCTAGGACCTGTCATTTGTCATTTCTCTCTGCATATGCTATATTGAAGCATTTTGACACTGTGTCTTGTGTCTCCTAGCCAAACCCTTGTCTTTGTGTGTACGATCTGTGACTGTCGACACCGTCTGACGAGGCACTGACGCCCGGTCAACGGCTGTGTTGCTAGGAAGCTTCTACGCACTTTGTCATGGTATCAGAGCAGTGAGACAGTTCTCACTGAGCTGCGCAGCAGAGACGCAGCAGAGCAGCAACAGTGAGAGTCACCGCTGCAGCAGAGTTTCTGGGATCTGTTGGAGACGGCCGGTCGCCGTCAACGTACTCAACCCACCACTTGAGATCGCGGCTGCAGAGGCAGCAGCAGCGGCGTGCACCACCACACAGAGGTGTGTGCCGGCTGCGGTGCGTGCAGCCGCCCTCCCACAGCCGCAGTACCAGAGCAACAGCACCAGAGGCGGCGGCAGCAGCAGCGCAGCAGCAGCGGCCACAGCAGCAGCGTGGAAGCAGCGGCGGCAGCAGCAGCGCAGCAGCAGCGTCGGCAGCAGCAGCGCAGCAGCGGCAGCGGCGGCAGTGGCACAGCAGCAGCAGCGGCAGTCGCGGCGGCAGCAGCAGCGCAGCAGTGGCAGCAACAGCAGCGCGCGGCGGCGGCAGCCAGCAGCAACTGCAGCGCGCAGCAGCAGCCGCAGCGCGCAGAGCAGCAGCAGCAGCGCAGCGGCTGCTGCCACCGCTGCACACGCAGCTACGCAGTTGTTGCGCAGCTTCCGCAGAGCTGCCGCGCGCCACCGTGAAGCGGCTCCACACGCGCGTAGAACCGACAAGAAAAAAAAAAAGGAGGGGACGAGCTGACGTCAGCATTGTTGATTGCTGACATCATCAGGTCGTGCTGACGTCAGCAACCACTTGCTGACGTCAGCATTACACTTCGCCAAATTTTCACCCTGAAAGTCAAAAGTTGCCAGCGTTTTAACTCGTCGAGAAACGTAGATGGTTTTGAAATCTGGCAAACTTGACCTTTTGTCCCATAGTGAGCAGCGACATGAGTTCGCCCGACGACAAGGACAAGGGACCAGGTGATCCCTCCTCCTCTTCTTCAGGGGTATTTAGCCATCGTTTGCAGGTCATTGTGGACCTGCACAGCTAGCAGGAGGAGATGCGTCGTCTGTAGCGAGACCAGACTGACGCGATCCGCAAGCTGACTAAGCTTCTGCATGCTCAGTCTACGGCTCCTGAGGGAGCTGCCGGCGTTGCGGCCTCCACCCAACACTCGGCCCAGGTGCCCGTGACAGGTGCTCCGCCTGCTTCACCTCCTGGTGTAGTTTCTCCACCACCTGCGGACCTCCTTGATGACGAGCCATTCATGCCAGGCTTCGAGGATGACTCCCAGGAGCGGAAGATTCGTCTTCTACAAGAGCGCCTCCGTCAGCTGCAGATGGGTATCCGACCTCCACCCGTGTCCCCGATACGATCGTCACCTGACTTCCCCGGTGATCACCCCCTTCCAGGAGTTTTCCCCGTCTCTCGCCCTCCTCCGCCTGCGGTTGCTCTCCCCACAGAGCGGCAGCCGAAGGACTTTGAGGCACCACCTCCACGGTACATCAGCGAGGATGGATGTGACTGTTGGGAGATCCTGTTTCAGGTGTCGGCCACTTCCGAGGGAGTGTGGCCTTACTACCACAGCCCATACCAGTCTATAGATCCAGCACAAGTGCTGAAAGCAGCCCGGGCCATGCGAGGACTTCTCTATGCCATGCCACGCGAGACTGTCGTCGACTTCTGCCCCTTCCTTGGCGAGGCTGGCACAGGCACCGGAGCTGATCCTCGTGGAGGTTGGGATCTGGCGTTGTCCCTACTGGCCACAGAGACGCACGCCACGCGTGCATCACACATTCGTGCTTTCCACTCGCTCCGTCAGGGACCAGCGGAGCCTGCGGCGGATTACTGGCGACGCGCCATGCGTATTTACTCGCGTCTAGGGACTTCAGGGGGCACACAGCTGTGGACACTTCGGATGATCATGCTCGGAGTTCGCCTGGAGTACACCGACATCTTCACACGGTATAGCGACGCTGCCCTCGAGCCTTTCTCAGCCACCTTGCAGCTGCTCCCTTGGGCGCATCAGATTTTCCTCCAGGTGACGTCGGCCCGCGAGGCAGCAGTAGCACATCAGGAGACTTCCCTCGCTGCAGCAGTCCTCGCCTCACCACCATCTTCCCTCCTACAGTCACCCTCATCCACCTCCATCACGACCTCATCTTCCTCCTCCTCTTCGACCCCGTCTACACCCACGCAGACGTAGGGCGTTGCAAAAGCTGCCCAGGGGAAGAAGAAGAATAGGAAGCGCGGATCGGGTCAGCAGCAACCGTCATCCAGTGGTAGGAGTGGCCGTTCCGTGCACTGCTACAACTATGGAGGTGCCCATCGCTACTAGCCGCTTGACTGGGAGCGCATCACTCGTGGACTTTAGGCTGCCCATGCTGCTCGCACCGCGTCCGGCACGTTGCCCACACACTCCTCTGGACGCGCGGCGACCACGACTGCAGCTGTTCCTGCGTCCTCACCAGCGAGCAGCAGTGATCGAGACCCACGTGACTGCACCATCGCCGAGCTTTGTCATCTTCTGGCGCTTCGCTTTCAGGGAGGTGCGAGTGTGTTGTCATCGTCGAGTGGGTCACAGACTCCTTGTTCTTCCGTCCTCGTGACTCGTGATGACACGTGTGGGGGAGCACAGTCCGCATGTGAGGATGTTGGGCCTGACTGCAGTGACTGGATTCATGAGTCTCACCTTCGTGATGTACGTCGTTCCTTCCTACTGACAGCTCATCGTCCCTCTGATGCCGAGTGTTCCATTGCTCGTTGTACAGTGACGTCCACCAGCCGTGACTCCGGTGGCACTTGGATCATCGATTCCGGTGCCACCCACCACATGACGTGTCGTCGTAGCGACTTTGTGGTACTTGGTCCTGTCACGACTGTCCGTTCTGTTCGTAGAGGCTCTGGTCAGTTCTTGTCGGTCCACTGTGTTGGGGTTGTATGCTTTGATGGTCCGTTTGGTCCCCTGTATCTCTCTGACGTGCTGTTTGTACCTGATCTTGAGCTCATTCTGCTGTCTGTGCGTGCCTGCACTCTGATGGGTCTCTCCGTTGAGCATACCGCTGATTCAGCGACTGTGACTGCTCTTGACACCCGTAGCATTGTCCTGCGTGCTTCAGTCGTAGATGATTTGTACCGCATTGCTCGGCCCTCCTCCCCTTGCTCTCCCTCCTCCTCTGGTCGCATTTTTTTCATTGGTGTTCTATCCCCGGAACACCAGAGGTTGCTTCACCGACGTCTGTGTCACGTGGGCTCCGACACTGTGTCGAAGCTCATACGGACACAGCCCGCTCTTGGCCTTGACGTGGCTTCTTTCGAGAAGCCACCCAAGACCGACTGTCTTTTTTGCGCTCAGGGAAAGATGCACCGGTGCACTTCCCCTGATTCGCGTTCCCGAGCGCTGAGGCCCCTCGAGTTGGTCCACTCGGACCTGCTTGGTCCTCTCCCGGTCGAGTCCGTGTCGGAGAGGGGCTGGTATGTTCTGACGCTGACTGATGACTTCACCCGGATGCGATGGGTCTACAGTCTGCGTCAGAAGAGTGACGCCGCCCTTGCGGTTCGGCTCTGGCTCGTGATGGCTGAGCGTCAGTCTCGGCACACGCTACAAACCTTTCATTCGGATCGCGACGGCGAGTTCCTCGGTGAGATGGACTCCTTCTTTGCTGAGCACGGCATTTTTCACCAGGTCTCCGCTCCTGCTACCCCACAGCAGAACGGTGTATCTGAGCGCTGGAACAACACCATGGAGGATGCGGTCTGCGCCATGCGGTCTGAGTGCGGTCTCCCGGAGACCTTCGCCTTCGAGGGCTTTGCCTACATGACTTGGGTCTGGAACCGCCTCCCGCATGGTCCGCTTCCGGACCATGCTACACCGTACGAGCTCTGGTTTGGCCATCGTGCTGATTTTTCTCTCGCTCGCGTCTGGGGTTCCCTGGCCTTCGTGTGGTACACCGAGGACCAGCAGGGGTCCAAGGTCTTCCCTCGGGGTCGCTTGTGTTCCTTCATCGACATCTCCCCACGGTTGAAGGCCTGGCGCTTTTGGGGCCCCACTGGCCGTCGTGTCATTGAGTCCCGTGACGCGCTGTTTTTTGAGTCACTCACATACCGTACTGCTCTTTGATTTCGTTATTAATTATTTTATTTTAACGACGAATTCATGAATTTGGCTCCCGGGTGCCTATATTTCGTTGTATTTTGGTTATAACTTAATAATGGGTCAGGTGAGTACATCGACTTTTTATGAGGGGACAAGTCAGGCATGTTCTATTCCGCGTGCGGGCAAAAATTGACATCGATCAGCGGGTGTTCCTTGAATTCGAACGTCGTGTCGATTCGCAATGGCACAGACGTGGGTGGGTCGGGGGGGGGGGTGGGGGAAGCGGAACAGTTGTGAGACAGATTTGGAAACACTTTTTTCTTTGCGAGTGACAGACACGACGTGGACAGGACGTGACGCAGCACATGACGTAAAAAAAAGATGCAACTTCCTAGGAAACTACGCTACCACATCCTCGGGCTCATAGCCCTGCATCTCAGGTTCTGACAAAAAGTTGAGGTAGTCAGCACCTGCAGCCTGCTGAAAGTCACTCTTGTAGCATCGATCCCATCCAGCCTCGCGCCATGCTGCACGCACCATGTCCTTATCGATGTGTGCGTGAGCACGCAACATCCATCCCACGGCTGCATCCTTCACTGGACGCGGGCAGCACCAGACTAGTCTTGCGCGGACGGCCAGGACCACGCTTTGACATCGCTACAGGCCTTGGACCGGACAAGGCCTTCTCGACATTGCGGCGATGCTCGTCGGGGGACACTTTGGTGAAGAATACGGTTAGACGTGACATTGTCGCTTCTCGGTGGGTGGCCCTGGACACCTACATTCGACCGCAGCTCTCCCCTTGTACAAGTGCAAAGTGGCAAGTCGGGACTGCGACTGCGCCATGCAAAGAATGCGACTCGACTGCGCCCATCGCACGTCCAAACATTCGTAACGGACACCGCTAGCACGTACAGAAAGCGCCAACGGACAGATACTGTCGGTTGGCGGTCGTGCCGTTGCCGTT
The DNA here is from genome assembly GCA_023375785.1 of Penium margaritaceum. Taxonomy (NCBI): domain Eukaryota; kingdom Viridiplantae; phylum Streptophyta; class Zygnematophyceae; order Desmidiales; family Peniaceae; genus Penium; species Penium margaritaceum. Next base: position 76,140 of record SZWC01003327.1, on the reverse strand, counting down.
GACCGACCATCGGGTCGTGACGACGGCAGTGCTCGATCCGACCACCAGCCGGAAAAAAAAATATCACACAAGACAGCTTGGGTTTGAAATCAAAGACTCACATACCCCTATTTCATTCGTTTATGAATACGCAAAATTAATGTGCAAGAATTACGAATCCAAAGTGCAACCCCTAAATTATTTTAGACCACGAAATCTAAGAGCAGTACGGTACCGTGATCTGACTTCGATCACAGCCCTCTCTGCAGCTCATGTCCCTTCCTGTGAGGGTCCTCGGCGGATGGGGGAGACTTCTCCTCTAGCGACCATTCCTCGTCAGGTTGATGTGTCCGCTCGAGTCCCCTCTCGGTCTCCAGCACTTGATGATCCGGCTATCATTGCCGTTGGTCCAGAGATCCCGCCTGTTCAGCCTGTTTCATACCCCACAGGTACCGCTGCTCTCACGCCTCCTCCTGCATCACCACCTGTGTCTACTGGCACCCCTGCTGCGGTGTCTGACACAGCCCAGCCCACTCCTGTCCCTATGTCGGCTGACACTCCTGTCTCAGTGTCCGGGCCAGCCTTGCCCGCTGTCACCCCCAGCTCTGTGTCCCCCACACACGCATCTCCTCGCACGACATCTCCGGCTGCCTCGTCTCAGCCCTCACCAGCTGTGGTCGTACCTGTCCCTGTGGTAGTACCTGTTCCTGAGCTTGAGGTACGCCCCTCGACCTCCGGTTACTCCCGTGAGCCCGGTGGTCGCCTTCGACCACTGGATTCCGGAGCTCAGCGAGCATCGGGTCCCGGACCCAGGCGTTCCTCTCGCAGCATCGGGAGCGGTGATCCAGACACAAAGGCCTTAGGCCTGAGTGTCCGCACTGAGCTTTCAGAGGTACACCCAGCGTGCCCCATAGGGCACGACCTGGTCACTCGCGAGTTCCATATCGCATGTGACGCAGCAGCTGATCTAGTGGCCGTCGGGCCTGACACTGAGGCGTGTGTACTTGCCCCGCAGAGTTCCCCCTCTATGGCACCTGACCCGGGCACATTGAGGGAGGCTTTCTCATCGCAGGATGCTGATGCNCAGCATCGCGAGCGGTGATCCAGGCACAAAGGCCTTAGGCCTGAGTGTCCGCACTGAGCTTTCAGAGGTACACCCAGCGTGCCCCATAGGGCACGACCTGGTCACTCGCGAGTTCCATATCGCATGTGACGCAGCAGCTGATCTCGTGGCTGTCAGGCCTGACACTGAGGCGTGTGCACTTGCCACGCAGAGTTCCCCCTCTATGGCACCTGACCCGGGCACATTGAGGGAGGCTTTCTCATCGCAGGATGCTGATGCCTGGCGAGCTGCTTGCGAGGATGAGCTTCGCGCTATCCGAGAGCACAGAGTCTATGAGCTGGTCGATCTTCCCCCTGGGAGGAAGGCGATTCAGGTCAAGTGCGTCTTTCGCAAGAAAGTGAAGCCGGATGGCTCACTGGGACGTTACAAGGCCCGCTTGGTCGTCAAGGGGTTCTCTCAGATTGAGGGAGTTGATTACACTGACACCTTTGCCCTTGTTGGCTGCATGACCTCAGCTCGAGCTCTGTTCAGTGTAGTGGCTCAGCATGACTGGGAACTATACCAGATGGATGTCAATAACGCGTTCCTCCATGGCTCTCTGGATGAGGAGATCTACGTGGCTCAGCCACCAGGCTTTGAGGATGGTGACAAGGTCTGGCGCTTGCGCAAGTCCTTGTAGAGCCTCAAGCAATCTTCACGGTGTTGGAACCGGGAGATCACTGGCACCTTGACTCATTCAGGATACGTACAGAGCGAGGCAGACCCCTCGCTCTTCATCCTACCGACATCTGAGCGGTTCACCGCCATCCTGGTCTATATTGATGACCTTCTGATTGCGTCTCCGTCCCTGGAGGCCGTGAAGGAGGCCAAGGATGTCCTACAGACTGCCTACAGGATGAAGGACCTTGGTCCTGCATCAGTGTTTTTTGGTATGGAGATCGTGCGAGATCGCAGACATCGGACACTGTTGCTGCATCAGGCCGGATATGCACGAGTCGTGGGGGAGCGCTTTAGCAATCTCCTTGGTGTAGTGCCCACTGCTTCCACACCCCTCACACCTGATGGGCAGGATGCCCTGAAGGTGGATGACCCTACACAGCTGGGGGAGATAGTGGACGTGACCTTGTACCTCCGTCTTATCGGATCTCTGTTGTACCTGGCCACTACCACGCGTCCCGACATCGCGATTGCCGTCAACCTCCTCGCTCAGTTCTCGCAGGCTCTACGTGCAAGAGCTCTTCACGCGGCTGTGCGAGTGGTACGGCACGTGGTCTTCATGCCGTATCTCGGACTCTGCTTTCGTCGGTAGTGTTTGGTGGTCCTTGACGGCTATACTGGCAGCGACTGGACTTGGAGCCTTGACGGGCGCAGTCGCATCGGCTACGTGTTTCTGCTCGGTGGTACCGCTTTGTCTTGGCGAAGCGGGAAGCAGGGCTGTATCGCACGTAGCTCGTCGGAGGCAGAGTATGTGGCTTTGGGGGCAGGGGCTGCTGAGGCAGTTTGGCTGCAGCGCCTGTTTCTTGAGCTTGGGCAGTCAGTACCCGCCATTGTGCTGCGTTGCGACAACCAGAGTGCTCTCGCCATTGCGGAGAACTCTGGTGTTTTTCATGCTCACACAAAGCACATTGCTGTTGAGCATCACTTTGTTCGTGATCTGGTGGAGCGACGCGTGATCTCCATCATGTGGGTTGGCACTGACTTGTAGCGTGCTGATTTCTTGACGAAGGCACTTGCCCGCGGAAAGTTCCTGGTGACCATTCGTTCTGTTGGGCTTCGCCCCGTGCGTGACAGTGGTTGAGTGTNGCGTATGGACATGCGGACCATCGGGTCATGGTGGAGTGTTGTGCTTTGTGCCGTTCCTGTATAGTTTACTGTGACCACTCGGCCGTGTCCATACTCGTGCAGATCCCTGAGGTAAGCGGCCCTGGTGACACCGGCGCGATGACAGGCGGCGGACTACCCGCTTGGAGCTGACGGACCACTGTTCCAGAGCCCCAGATGTCACCAGGACTCTTTGTTGTGTCCTCTACGTCTTGCAGGCGTCTTTCGGCGGACTGGCCATGAGGTCCATTTGCATGTTTTTGCATTATATGCTCACTGTCAGTCGATGGATGCATACATGTGACCAGTCGTAGTGTCTGTCTTTTGATTCTGCACGTCTAGGTTCAGACGGCGTAGGATTCTGACATGTGTGCGCAGAGTTACGGCCAAAACAATGGTTTGGGCCGGTTTTAGGACAGCTCTTGGACTGCCGCGTGCGACACCCGCCGTGCGCCGCGGCAGGTATTTATGCCTAGGACCTGTCATTTGTCATTTCTCTCTGCATATGTTATATTGAAGCATTCTGACACTGTGTCTTGTGTCTCCTAGCCAAACCCTTGCCGTTGTGTGTACGACCTGTGACTGTCGTCACCGTTTGACCAGGCACTGACGCCCGGTCAATGGCTGTGTTGCTAGGAAGCTTCTACGCACTTTCTCACCGGGTAGCGTCCAGAGCTCTGAAACGGCCGTCGGTCAGCTCCAAGCTGGTAGTCCGCCACCGGATGGCGCACCGGTACCGCCTGGGTCTGCATCAGGGATCTGCACAAGTATGGACACGGCCGAGTGGTCACAATAAACTGTACAGGTCGACAGGAACGTCACAAATCACAACAAAGAGCTCAATGTGGGGCCTAGTACGGGCCGCCCGGACGCCACTCGTGGATCGAACTGGACAAAATGGCGAGCGTGCCGACGGTGATTTCTCACACGTCGGAAGAAACCGGTAATGAGTGTTGTTGTGTGTCGTGCATAGCTTATGGTGACCCCAGGGCTCATGTCCATTCACGTGCAGATCCCTGAGACTGACGACGATGGCAGAAGACCGGCGGCCGGCGGCAATGGATGCCCAGAAGACTCTCGTACTTTTTAGATTTGTGCTATGGGATAGCATATAGACGTGCAACCTATCACGACGTAGACCTTGTCGATGCGACCATTCTCGTTCAAACGGCTCGCCGTTAAGATGTGTCTGCAGGGAGTTAATGGCCAAAACTGTGTTTTTGCCACTGTTTTGTCCTGCTAGAAAATAGCGCCCTTGCGCACCGCGTGTGTGTGCACCCACTAGGTCAGAGACACTATTTAGGTTGTCCAGGCCTCAGTTGTTATCTCTCTATGCACAATTCAATATTTACAGCTTCTGACATTTGTACTTGTGTCCCTAGCCAACCCCTTGCTGTTGTCACCTCCACCTATGTGTGCTAGTGAGTTAGCTGGCCAGCTTGTACTGCCACATCAGCTATAGCAGTGCTAGGAAGCTGTCTCTCATGGTATCAGTGCTGCAAGCCAGTGCTTGCACAACTGCATAGCAGAGGCGCAGCAACCGCAGTAGCAGTGAGCAATTGCAGCCGTTGCCTAGAGTCGCAGCAGCAGCCGTACCCACTGCCTTGGCGGGAGGTTATGGGAGGACCCACCACCATTTCCACCGTTTCCGCAAGAACTCCGCGCACGTTCCGCGGACGTTCCGCGGACATTCCGCGGCCGTTCCACGTCCGTCTGACAACGGAAGTCGCTCCGCGCAACATCCGCGGTGTTTCATAGCGGCGAGGTCTTCGCGGCAGATGTAGCAACTGCGCGGCCGCAACGGAACACGCCGACAGGTGCCGCGGTGGCACGCGGCATTTCCGGAGTGCACCTCCTCGCGTTGACAGTGCCGCGGCAGGTCCGCGGTGATTCCGCGGATCCGGGACATTCCACCGCGGAAGATCCGCGGCGGTTCTGGAACACGCCGGCGGTGATCCACCGAGTTCCGCGGTCGCACGTCCGGAGCAGTTCCGCGGCTGATCCGCGGTCAATAAGTTCCGCAACCACCGCGGAGCAGCCGCGGTAGCTGTTCCGCGATGGTGTTCAGCGGCGACGTTCCGCGGCGGTATTCCGCGGTGGTGTTCCGCGGAAGTGTTCCGCGTGTAGATTTTTCTGCATCTCTCACTGTACTCTTTTGTGTCCTCCCGGCTTGTGTACATCGGCGTACAGATGACTGCCGACGAGACTTGACGCCGCTAGAGTGTCGCTCGGTGGAGCCGACGCACGTTGAGGCCCACTCACCCGTCGCTGGAGCCTCCTCCCTTTGGCGATGCGCTGAGCTCCATCGGCAGGCCTCCTCGGTGGTCGGGCCGCCGGCGGTCACTGCCACTGCAGATGTTGTTTGCATGCACCCAGCGCTCTGTGTGGCTGTGGCATTGCATCTGCAGCATCATGCGGTGCCTAGGGTCCATGTCTCCTGCTGTATGGCCCTGTTTGGCATTGTTGAATTTCGTAGGTACCACCTGGGTTTGGGCAGCCATAACTCCTTGTTGCTATTTTTCTAGCTGATTCTGACCGCACGACTTCGTTCGCATTGTCAGCAAAACGGACGACGCCCGGGTTTCAGGATGTTGGGCGTCTGGCAGGGCTCACCGAGAAAACACTGCCTGCTAGAATATAGGTCTAGAACTATTTTTAGATTGGTTGGTTAGATGAGTAACAAGTTCTACACTAGTGGGGGGGGGAGCTAGAGCTTTGAGGGGTCTCCCATTGTTGCTTATTCTTCATTCCTAATCAGTCACTTTCAGTTTTCAGCTGCTTTCTAGCGCTAACACTGGTGCGCGCGTCCCTGAAAAACAAACCCAGAGCTTCTAGACTCAGACTC